>APFE030690281.1:25543-55554 GCA_000404065.3 Pinus taeda | reverse complement strand
AGGTTGGCCCTCTTGGTTCTCCTCTCATCTATTTTCATAAAAGGAATCAATAGTAGACTTTGATTGTTTTTTTCTAAGATAGCCACCCATCTTAGTGGGAATAGCAGCATCCGAGTGGACGCTATTCCCAGATAACAATAAGTGGTTAAGGAGTATAGTGGGTTGAAAATCTATAACCCGACATGAACGAAGCATTATAGATGAGAAAGGGTTAACATTGGGAGTTTTGGGCCTTTTATGCAAAGGGTTATAAGGCATGACTTCAAAGGCTCTAGAATTTGGGGTTTAGTGTATATATAATACTTCCAACTTGCATAGAGTTGGTTGTCCCTTTCAACTCGTCCCACTATCACTCCAACTCATGTAGGGTTTGGTTATCTTGTCAAGTTCTCACATATGTAAATACAATATAGTCCACTCATGAAGAGCGACTTACCCATTTAGCTCCTCCCATAGTGAAGTGCTATAAAGGGATTTATATCTCGAGGGATGGAAGAAGCACTATTTGAGATAGCACTAGGATTGCGGATAGCAAGCTCAAAATTGGGCTTGCATGAAGTGGTATCACTGTATTATTTGTTGAGAATATATCTTTATATGGCCTTAAGGAAGTGCCTAATTTGGCCAAGGACTGGGCTGAGTGGGTTCTAAGCGAACCTGCACTCGAATACGAGGCCAGGTTTGCAACAAGTGGTATCAAAGCATTTCTTCTATGAAAATATTTGAATAAATGGATTAGAGGTAAAAGTAAGGGAAAATAGAGTTCGTAGCAGAAACAGGGAGAAAAAATCCCGTGAAGATTGAATAAGATCTTAGCACATGTATGAAATTTGCGTGAGTTTGTTTGCAGATAGCAGAACAAGGAGAGGTAGTAGCCATATAACAAGAATTTTTTTTGGAAAGAGAATTTTTACAGAACACAACAACAGTAGATGAATTTTTGAAGATGAGAACAACATAAGTTCTCAAAGGAGGAAGTGATAAGTTAGAGATGTAGCAGTCTGACAACTTTTGAAAGATGAGAAGTAGATGTGCTCAAAGAGATAAGAGGAAGAGGTTCTACTGTGGAGGACAAGAGGAAGAGGAAAACTTCCAACACATAGAAGTTGGGTAGAAGTTTTTGCAGTTAGTTCCACAGTGATTGTGGGTATAATTACCCAAAGATAGAGACAAAGATAAAGATAGAGGAAGAGAGGAAGATTGTTGCAACTCACAAGAAGTGGACAGGGAGTGTTCATAGAAAGATGAAAGCATGGCTACTGATGGCTATGATAAGGATTTAGAGAAGATAAATCACAACCAGACAAAGCAAAATTCCAAAGTTGTTGGCATAAGGAGGGTGAGTGATGAATAGTTTGGGAGGGAGATGAATGAGTTTGAGAATTCAATCATTTGAGACAACTACTGTGAGACCAAGGATATGGCTAGATGATGAAGAAGAATAATGCAAGATGTCCTTCATTGCAGAGGAAATCGAAGTAGAGGATATGTGCCAAGATAAAGGGAAAGCTCAGAGAAGCTAAGTGTGAGAAGGAAGTTCACTACTGTGAACTAGGGTAAGGATCAATCCTTGGAGATGGAGGAAGTGAAAATGATGGAGACACTAAGATTGAGGATAAATAGCCTTATTTTTTTAAATCTGATGATTGATGTATGATTTCAAGTAATGCAGGTGAAGATATAGAGAAATCATTGAGTACTATCACAGATAGAGAAGAGAAGAAAAAATTATCTTATAAACATTATCAAGATGGAGATTGTATACAATGGAGGAATACAGTCATGAAAGAAGACCCTAAGGTAGAGGAATTTTTATTTTTGGAAGAGATGCCTGAGACAGATACATTTATCTTTTCCAATGAAATTGATGAGGATGGTGAAGATTTGATCAAATTTGAGAGTTCTGACATTGAACCGAAAGAAGAAGAAGTTGTGATGATGGAAGCAGATGCAAACTTGATAAATGGTTTCATATGTCCACCTATGTATGAAAAGGAAATGATGGGGGCATCTATAGAGGCTGTAAAGTCTCATGTTTTTAAAACTGATAAATATTTTGTGATTGCAGGAAGAGATCAATGTTAGGACATGAAGATTTACAATTCTATCATGGAAGAAGCTACATTTGAAGAATGTGCTGGCATAATGGACATACGACGTCAAGATAATAAGGAAGACAAAAGGATGATGTTTTGGCTTGAAGATACTTCAAATGTAGAAGTAAACATGTTGAAAAACGTGCAACAAAAATGTAAAAATAGAAATTGCTAAAAATAGCAGTTTGGCCAATGAGCATTTTGGCCACGTTGGATGAGAGGTGAAACTGCTAAAAATAACATCTTTTAAAAATAGCATTTTTGGGTCAATTCCTATTTATAGCAGTCCCTGGTCTATCTATAGGAAGTAAATTCGAATTTGGTCTTACCAGTAGTTTGGAATATTAATTAATTAATTCTCCATGAGTTAGTTAGTTAAGGAAAACCAAACTTGAAGTCTTTGTGAGAACATGCAATTATTTCTCTACTGATTGGGGAATTTGTCCTTGATTTTCTCCACTGATTGAGGAATTAAGGATGAGTTCTATATTGAGAGGATTAGTTGACTTAGTTTAACTTAGTCAAGTTTAGTTAGATTAATTTAACAAGTTGTTAAATTAATGAGATATAGTTTGCTGATGCTTGTATGCATGTGAAAACTATTATTTTCAGATAACTAAGTATTATCTCATGGATAACTGATGCATGGAAGTTCAAACATAGACCCAGGTTAGATCAGATGGTGGGACAATGTTTTGTGATTTGCTAGGATATTTCTAGTAAGTATTCCTTGCATGCAGGAGGAAATTGAGTCCTCAAGTTTTGCGTAGTTGGACCTGAGGTTGACAGCAGGTATGATTAGGCCAATTTACATGTGTTTTGTAATCGGACCCCAATCAAAACTGTGCAAGGAAATAGGAGCTTAGACCTAAGATGCAACCTTTATATACAGGGCTAGGTATTCCATGAGCTTGATCATCAGAGTACAGAGAGAGCAGGATAGCTTTTGAGCTGATTCTTTTTGTATGTTGTTAAGGATTTCCACTTAATTGATAATACAGAGTTGGGGTTTTATGTTGTTACTTTCCCCAGTGATATATTATGTGTTATGTGTGATTGATTCCTTCTTATCAGTTATATGTGTTCATGCTTGATGTTTCTCATGGTTGATTAGCTTCCGCAAAGTTTATGGTAGATGTAGATATAGTATTATGCTTTAGTACATTGCATATATCAGTTTGACCTGTAGGTGAAATTTCTACATGATATCAGTGAGCTAGCTGATTTGTAGAGAGAATTCTACATGGTATCAGAGCACAGGTGATCAAGGAAGAATAGTATACAAGAAGGAATTCAAAGTTTATTATTTGGGATATAGATCTCAAGTTCTTATCACATCTATTTCACTGATGGCGTTCTATGGTTTGAGGATTGAGTATGCCCTTGATGGTAGCTCAAACTATATAGCTTGGAAGGATTGCATGGAGGTAGTATTGTAAGATAATGGACTTAAGGACTTCATTGATCAAGAAGTCCCTAAGCCTATTGATGCTACTCAACTGGCGGAATGGAAGAAGTGTGTGGCTAGATCTAGGAGAAGTCTCTTTGAGAGAGTGTGAGATAACATTGTCTCGAGCCTCCATGGGAAGGAGACTCCATTTGCAATGTGGAAAACAAAGATTTATATCAGAATACTAGTGATCAGAGGAAGTTGGCACTAAAGGAAAAAATTCGAAAGATCAAGTGTGAAAAGGTTGAAACAATCTCTATGTATCTGACCAAGCTCATCACATGCAGGGATGAGCTTGGAAGTGTAGGGATCGTGAACTCTGATGATGACATGGTGAGTCTAGCACTCCTTGGCCTTCCTAAGAGCTGGCATAGCTACCAGGACTCAATTAATGGAAAGGAGAAACTACCAGATTCGGAACCACTATGGTCTAATTTGATGCAAGAGGAGATCAGATGGAGCATCAGAGATGGTTCTTCATCCATGGAGGATGAGGAGAACTGTGCCTTAGCGAGTAAGGCAAAGAAGGGGAAGGAGAAGGTTTCTCTTTCCGAATCCGGTTCTTCCAATGGTGGGAAGAAGGTTAACAAATCAAAAGTGTGATGCTTTCATTGTCATGAGGTGGGCCATTATGCTGCAAATTGTCCATAGAGGAAATCCAAGAAGGGATCCGAGGAAGAATCTGAAGGTGAGGCACTTGCTTCATAGTTTGAGTTGGATTTCACACTCTTCGCATGCATGGTTTCATCCATGATGGGAAGTGGTTGGTTTCTTGATAGTGGAGCTTCGTTCCACATGACAAATGACAAGAGTTTTCAGTAATTTGGAGGAGAAAGATCTCAAGATACTCATAGAGATGGGTAATGATGAGAAGTATAGTGTCTCAGGTGTAGGCATGGTTATTTTTCAGAGGGAGCATGGAGCTCGCATACCTTGACCGATGTCAAGCATGTATCTGGACTGAAGAGAAACTTGGTGTCGATCACGATGCTGGAAGACAGAGGCTATGATGTAGTCTTCAGTAAGGGAAATTTTGTCCTTAGGCACATCATCACTAGACAGGTGAAGCAAATTGGTTCACAAGTCAAGAATATGTATGCTCTTGAAGTTCAAGATGCATGCAAAGCCTTGGGTAGCAAGGAAACTAATGGAGACTTGGTGGTTGAGAGGGAGAGTATATTACCTCTCAACATGCAGCGCCAGAAGAAGTCTCAAACAATTGTGGAGGAGCCACAATTGGTGCTGCAGCTTCCGAAGGTTGTGGAGTAGCCACAATAGGGAAAACTGAGTGGAGATTGAGTAGAGACATCTACTCATGTAGAGACCTCTAGTAGGGGGAAACTTCGAGCCAGGTGAGCTGAGGGATCACATGCAACCATACCTCTAGGTAGGAGGTGGGGTGATATAGAGTGATTGTCCCAAGGAGGAGGGGTAGGATCCTTGAGGTACCCAACCTCTTGGATGAGACTTTGCTACGGGAGCCCTGATGTATAGTAGCAGGAATTGACTGATTGGGTAGAGACAGATGTGGATGATGTGGCAAAGAGAGCTACAATGCAGGGAATCCCAGGACAACGCATAGCATGCAGGCTGCAACAATGCGAGAGGCACATGTGTGTTGCACAATGCAGGGTAGCACAGAGAAGGGTGCAATGGTGTGAGATGCATGGAGATGTTGGAGTAGCGTAGAGGTCAGAGAGGGAGCACTTGTCAGCAGCAGGTAGAGCTTTAGCATCAAAGTATGTTTCTAGCCCAACAAAGTGGTGAGTTGGGTGTTTTTTGTTCTGAGTGTTGATGGAGCAACCACGCTTGGTAGATGTGTTGCATGCAGAACATTCCAGAGTTACATGATCAGGTTCTAGAGGAAGCCTTTCTTGTTGAGAAGGAGTGTTGAAAAGTGTGCAACAAGAAATGTAAAAATTGAAATTGCTAAAAATAGTAGTTTGGCCAATGAGCATTTTGGCCACCTTGGGTGAGAGGTGAAACTGCTAAAAATAACATCTTCTAAAAATAGCATTTCTGGGTCCCTTCCTATTTATAATAGTCTCTGGTCTATCTATGGGAAGTAAATTCGAATTTGGTCTTACCAACAACTTGGAATATTAAGAAATTAATTCTCCATGAGTTAATTAGTTAATGAAAAGCAAACTTGAAGTCTTTGTGAGAACATGCAATTATTTCTACACTGATTAGGGAATGTGTCCCTGATTTTCTCCACTGATTGAGGAATTAAGTATGAGTTCTATATTGAGAGGATCATTTGACTTAGTTTAACTTAGTCAAGTTCAGTTAGATCAATTTAACAAGTTGTTAGATTAATGAGATACAGTTTGTTGATGCTTGCATGCATGTGACAACTATTATTTTCAGATAAATGAGTATTCTCTCATGGAGAACTGATGCATGGCAGATCAGCCAGAGACCCAGTTGAGATTAGATGGTGGGACAATGTTTTTAGTTGCTAAGATATTTCTAGTAATTATTCCTTGCATGCAGGAGGAACTTAAGTCCTCAAGTATTGCGTAGTTGGACTTAAGGTTGACAACAGGTATGATCAGGCCAATTTACATGTGTTTTGTAATTGTACCCCAATCAAAACTGTGCAAGGAAATAGGAGCTTGGACCTGAGGTACAACCTTTATATACAGGGCTAGGTAGTCCATGAGCTTGATCATCAGAGTACATAGAGAGCAGGATAGCTTTTGAGCTGATTATTTTGTATGTTGTTGAGGATTTCCACTTGATTGATAATACAGAGTTGGAGTTTTATACTAGCGCTTTCCCCAATAATATATTCTGTGTTATGTGTGATTGATTCCCTCTTATCAGTCATATGTGTTCATGCCTGATGTTGCTCATGGTTGATTAGCTTACGCAAAGTTTATGGTAGATGTAGATCTAGTATTATGCTTTAGTACATTGCATATATCAGTTTGATTTGCAAGTGAAATTTCTACATGATATCAGTGAGCTAGCTGTTTTGTAGAGAAAATTGTACATGGTATCAGAGCACAGGTGATCAAGGAAGAACAATATACAAGAAGGAATTCAAAGTTTATTATTCGGGATATAGATCTTAAGTTCTTATCACATCTATTTCACTGATGGTGTTCTATGGTTTGAGGTTTGAGTATGACCATGATGGAAGCTCAAACTATATAGCTTGGAAGGATCACATGGAGGTAGTACTAGAAGATAACGGCCTTAAGGACTTCATTGATCAAGAAGTCCCTAATCCTACTGATGCTACTCAATTGGCAGAATGGAAGAAGTGTGTGGCTAGAGCTAGGAGAATTCTTTTGGAGGGAGTGCGATATCACATTGTCTCGAGTCTCCATGGGAAGGAGACTTTGTTTACAATGTGGAAAACATTGAAAGATTTATATCAGAATAGTAGTGATCAGAGGAAGCTGGCACTGAAGGACAAACTTCAAAAGATCAAGTGTGAAAAGGATGAAATGATCTCTATGTATTTTGACCAAGCTCATCACATGCATGGATGAGCTTGGAAGTGTAGGGATCGTGACCTCTAATGATGACATGGTGAGTCTAGCACTCCTTGGCCTTCCCAAGAGCTGGCATAGCTACCAAGACTCGGTTAATGGAATGGAGAAACTACTAGATTGGGAACGACTATGGTTGGATTTCATGTAGGAGGAGATCAGACGGAGCACTAGAGATGGTTCTTCATCCGTGGAGGATGAGGAGAATTTTGCCTTAGTGAGTAAGGCAAAGAAGGGGAAGGATAAGGTTTCTCTTTTCGAATCCAGTTCTTCCAATGGTGGGAAGAAGGTTGACAAATCGAAAGTGCGATGCTTTCGTTGTCATGAGGTGAGCCATTATGCTGCAAATTGTCCACAGAGGAAATCCAAGAAGGGATCTGGGGAAGAATCTAAAGGTGAGGCACTTGCTTCACAGTTTGAGTTGGATTTCACACTCTTCGCATGCATGGTTTCATCCATGGTGGGAAGTGGTTGGTTTCTCGACAGTGGAGTTTCTTTCCACATGAATGACGACAAGAGTTTATTCAGTACTTTGGAGGATAAAGATCTCTAGATACTCATAGCGATGGGTAATGATGAGAAGTATAGTGTCTCAGGTGTAGGCACAGTTATTTTTCTGAGGGAGCATGGAGCTCTCCTTACCTTGACCGATGTCAAGTATGTACCAGGACTAAAGAGAAACTTGGTGTCGATTGCGATGCTGGAAGACAGAGACTATGATGTAGTCTTTAGTAAGGGAAAGGTTTTCCTTAGACACATCATCACTAGACACGTGAAGAAGATTGGTTCACGGGTTAAGAATCTATATGCTCTTAAGGTTCAAGATGCATGTAAAGCCTTGAGTAACAAGGAAACTGATGGAGACTTGGTGGTTGAGAGTGAGAGTATATTACCTCTCAACATGCAGTGCTAGAAGAAGTCTTAGATGATTGTGGAGGAGCCACGGTTAGTGCAGTAGATTCTAGAGGTTGTGGAGCAGCCACAATAGGGGAAGATGAGTGGAGATTGAGTAGAGACATCTACTCATGTAGAGACCTCCAGTAGGGGGAAACTTCGAGCCAGGTGGGCAAAGGGATCACATGTAGCCATACCTCCAGGTAGGAGGTGGGGCGATATAGAGTGATCATCCCAAGGAGGAGGGGAAGGATCCTTTAGGTACCCAATTTCTTGGGTGAGACTTTGCTACAGGAGCCCCGATGTGAAGTAGCAAGAACTGACTGATTGGGTAGGGACAGATGTAGATGGAGTGGCAGAGAGAGCTATAGTGTAGGGAATCCTAGGATAGTGTAGAGTATGCAGGCTGCAACAATGCGAGAGTTGCACAGTGTAAGGTAGCACAAAGAAGGGTGCAATGGTGCGAGATGAATGGAGATGTTGGAGTAGCGTAGAGGTTAGAGAGGGAGCACTTGTTAGCAGTAGGTAGAGCTTTAGCATCAGAGTATGTTGCTAGGCCAACAAAGTGGTCAGTTGGGAGTTTTTTGTTCTGAGTGTTGCTGGAGCAACCGCACTTGGTAGATGTGTTGCATGTAGAACATTCTAGAGTTATAGGATCGGGTTCGAGAGGAATCCTTGCTTGTTGAGAGGGAGTGTTGAAAAGTGTGCAACAAGAAATGTAAAAATAGAAATTGCTAAAAATAGCAGTTTGGCCAATGAGCATTTTGGCCACCTTGGGTGAGAGGTGAAACTACTAAAAATAGCATCTTCTAAAAATAGCATTTCTAGGTCCCTTCCTATTTATAGCAGTCCCTAGTCTATCTATAGGAAGTAAATTCGAATTTGGTCTTACCAACAGTTTGGAATATTAATTAATTAATTCTCCATGAGTTAATTAGTTAAGGAAAAGCAAACTTGAAGTCTTTGTGAGAACATGCAATGATTGGGGAATGTGTCCTTGATTTGCTCCATTGGTTGAGGAATTAAGGATGAGTTCTATATTGAGAGGATCAGTTGACTTAGTTTATCTTAGTCAAGTTCAGTTAGATTAATTTAACAAGTTGTTAAATTAATGAGATATAGTTTGTTGATGCTTGCATGCATGTGACAACTATTATTTTCAGATAACTGAGTATTCTCTCATGGAGAACTGATGCATGGCAGTTCAGACAGAGACCTAGTTGAGATCAGATAGTGGGATAGTGTTTTGTCAGTTGCTAGGACATTTCTAGTAAGTATTCCTTACATATAGGAGGAACTTGAGTCCTCAAGTATTGCGTAGTTGGACCTGAGGTTGACAGTAGGTATGATCAGGCCAATTTACATGTGTTTTGTAATTGGACCCAAATCAAAACTGCGCAAGGAAATAGGAGCTTGGACTTGAGGTGCAACCTTTATATATAGGGCTAGGTAGTCCATGAGCTTCATCATCAGAGTACAGAGAGAGCAGGGTAGCTTTTGAGCTAATTCTTTTTGTATGTTGTTGAGGATTTCCACTTGATTGATAATACAGAGTTGGGGTTTTATGCTGGTGCTTTCCCAAGTGATATATTTTGTGTTGTGTGATTGATTCGTTCTTATCAGTTATATGTGTTCATGCTTGATGTTGCTCATGGTTTATTAGCTTCCGCAAATTTTATGGTAGATGTAGATCTAGTATTATGATTTAGTACATTGCATATATCAGTTTGATCTGTAGGTGAAATTTTTACATGATATCATTGAGCTAGCTAATTTGTAGAGAAAATTCTACAAAACGTAAATTTGGTAGAATATGTACATGGATACAAGGAAGTAAGCATGGCACTAGTAAAGAGGAAGATGTTATATAAGAATGGAGAAAAACTACAAAGGAAACCTTGCACAAAGGTAAGAGTTTCTTGTGGAAAATTTGTCATTTTAACAAAGTGCGGGATATGGAATTGTTGGAGCAGGCAGACAACTTGAAGTTGTAGCTCAAAAGAATGAAACAAATAAAATATTGTTTTGTTAAACGACAATAAAAGAAGTGGGAAATGATAACATTTGTACAAATTTCTTGTGGGGGTCAACAATTAATAAAGTATATTAACAACGCTCAACAAGAAGACAACAAGAATTGGAAAAACATGTACGGAGGAAAAACTAGACATAGAAATTGGTGAATTGTGGATTCTAATGAGGAATACATCCTGGAGGCAGAAAATATGTAGTAGATAGAGGAAGATATACCATGGAAAGGTGTTCATAATCAAAGAACTTTGCATCAACAAAATCAGTGGGCAACTGCAACATAAATTCTAGAAACTTGGAAAAAATAACAAAGCGACAATGGGCCAACAACAACATGATAGAGCAGTTGATCTACTGCAAGTTAAAATTTGGGATCCAGTAGGATTACATCAGCTAAATGAAAGCACATGGGATAGATACCATGGATATTTTGAACCTTGGGAGTGTGAGGCAGGAGCATCTTACCTCCAAGTCAAAATATATTTTGATTATGCCTAGGGGTTTTACTTTGCCAAGGGAGTTGGTTCCGTGAGTGTGTGGAATTATTTAATTTATTATATTTCTATGCTTATTAGAGAATTGTACATACATGATTAAATGTGAGGATTGATATAGTTATATCTTCTAAAAAATGAGAGATCTCGAGAGTATTTGGGAGAGTTGGAGAGATCTTAGAGTTAGTTGGATTTATTAGAGGATTTAGTTGAACTAGATTTCTAGAATAGGGAATTGTTGATGGATTTGTGGATCTGAACCTAAATCATTTCAACCTCATTTTGTAAACTATGTAATTAAATTTATAATAGAATGGATATGTAGAAGAGAGGGAGGAGTAGGGAGGGATTGAAGGTAGAGTTCAAGTATGACTAAGGTCAACTCCAAGACCAGTTTGTTGTAAATTAGGTTAAGAAGGCCTCATATGTAATTCCATGTACAGTTGTATGATAATTTGGTCAATATAGAAGGAACCATTCTATTTCGAGTGTTCTGAGAAATTTGTGAGAATCGAGTCTATGTTTATCATTGTGGAACAATTATTTGAAACTTGAATTGAATATGACTGTGGTGAAAGATATGCTAAGCTCAGGAGGGAGAGTGTGTTTTAAAGGGAAACATAAGGTCCATAGTGCACATAAGAGACCAATTGAACCCATTGATAGTGGATTGAATGATGTGATCAACGATTCAATAAAATCATGATAAAGAGAAAAGATTTTGTAGAATTAAGCTACTAGGAGAGAGATCAAAGTGGCACAGTGGAAGAAAAGGAATCCAATAACCCTGAAGAACAAAGATGGAGAGTGTAAATTCTGTATTGAAGTTCGTGTTGAAGCCAACACAAAAGAATATTTCTTGTGCAACTGGGTTGAGACTTAAGTGAAGCTTGTAGAAGCTGGGGAATTGAGTTAGATACAGAGGCGAGATCTAAGTTGAGGTGGAGGTAGACTGGGAATTGACAAAATAGAGTGGAGAAGGGCATAGAAGCGAAACCAACAATTATACAAATTTAGTGTTTGGAGGAAGGCTATCATATAACAACACCAGAGAACGATAACAGACAGAGTGGGATATGAAATTAATAGTGTCGGGCTGGAGGCTTTAGGACGAAAGGATCAAAGAAGCAATCGAGGAAAGAAAGAAGGAAAGGAAGACCAGACTCACATGGCAATGGGGACCCACCTGGAGGTTTGAACACCCATAAGTTTTCATGGTGTGTAAATTTGAACTGCTGGGATGGATCAGAGTGGGTGGAGCCCACCTAGCTAATACCTAACCCGACAATGAAATTCGAAGTTACCAAGATTTGTTGAATGAGATTATGTGGAGTAAGTGGACCCCACTAGGAGGAGGTGAGCCGAAGACTACACCCCGAAAGCTAAAGGAGAAGGGGCTAAGGAGTGTAGTGAGCTGGAAAGATATAAATGGATGTGCACAAAGCATTATAGAGGAGAAAGGAACAACATTGGGTGCTTTGGGCCTTTTATGCAGAGGGTTATAAGGCACAGATCCAAAGGCTCCGGACTCCGGGGTTTAGCATATATATAATACTACCAACTCACGTAGAGTTGGTTGTCACTTTCATCTCCTCCCAATATCACTCCAACTTGCATAGAGTTTGGTTATCTTGTTGAGTTCTCACATCTATAAATACAATATAGTCCACTCACGAAGAGGGATTGACCCTTTTAACTCCTCCTACTGTGAATTGTTATAAAGGGATTTCTACCCCGAGGGATGAAAGATGTGTCATTTGAGACAAGACTGGGATTGTGGATAACAAGCTTGAAATTGGGCTTACTTCAATTGGTATCACAGTATTATTCACTGAGAATATATATTTAGAGGGATTAAAGGAAGCACCTAATTTGGCCAAGGACTAGGTCAAGTGGGTTCTAAGTGAATCTATGTTCAGATACGAGGCCGAGTTTGTATAAGATTGGTCCTTATTTAAAGAGTACACATAAATCAAAATATATGGTTGCTAGCTACCTCCTTATCAACTACCAATTTTCCTTCCTACGAAGATTTTTACTCTTGAAAACATTAGAAAAAGTTTGGGTTTAGATTAGAAACCTTTTATTTCTAAGAAACACCAGGAAAAACAAAGAAAGAAGTAGATCCATTCATTGTTAATAATAGGGCCGCATTTTGGGAAGTTGAAGACAAGTTGAAACATATGAAATTTTGCCTAGGTAAGTTTGTTCATATGATCCTCTTAAGATCATATTAAAAAAAATAACTAAGCAATGATGTATTCCTTATATACATGTAATAAAACCAGATATAGAAACGATGGCCAATGAAGACACGTGGGAGCTTGAACAAAGTCAAGAGTGTAGAGAAAATTTTAGAGGTAGGGATATCTTCTTAGCCCCTAGTTTAGAAACCCTTCTACCACAAGAGAAAACATTGAAAAGAAATCATACACAAATTTTTTCAAACAATTTTTTAAATAGAGGGGGATCAACAATCTAGGAAAAGGTAAAGAACAGGGGAAGATGAAGAATCATAAATCTCATTTTAGTTTGTAGAGGAAGCAACATTAGTTGATCTTCCTTTTAGTTTGAAAATTTTCCCATTGCCATTTACAAGCCAAGATAACCAAGCTAGAATTTCACCTTCAAATCTAGGGTGGAAAGAGAATATATATTCTCAATTATTTGAATGTAAGAATAAAAACATGAAGATAGAGAAGGATTATTATTCACATCATAGGAATCAACGATAATTTTCATCTCAAACAAGGTTATTATTAGCCTTAGACTATGAGAAAGGGCAACTATATATCGCTATCCTTGAGCTAAAAACCCAAGTTATCAAATCATATGAAGATCACAAAGATTTGGATTTGAAAAAGATACATTTAGTGGATCAAATGGACCTGCACAAACAAATAGGTGCAACTATTTTTAGAAATCTTACACACTGCATCAAATATGTCTAAAGTGGAAAACAACTCAAGAAGGAGAAAATTTCCACAAAAAACTAAGGAAATGAAGATATATGAACTAGAGTAGTGGATTACTAAGTTAGGAGAAAACCCAAAAGATGTAGCCTTAGTTCAAGCTTTGATTAAATCAAAATATATGGATATTCAAGCATTAAAGAAGATATTAAAAATCCAAAATGTAGAGCATGTACAAACACCATAACTTCAGGTTGTACACAAGGAAAATGAGCAATTATTAGCAATAATTATTGAGATGAACAAAAATATGGATGACTATGAGAATAAAATTGAAGTCCTAAAAAGGAAATATATGAACACGGTTGTTCAGGGTCCCCATCAGTGCAAACAAATCTTATGGATTCATCTGAGAAATTATTTGCAACTTTGTTTGAATTAAGTTTGAGAGAAGTAGAGATTGAAAATTTGAAAAGAATAATTTTTTTCAAATTTGAAGAAATTAACATTTTAAGGGAATAAATACTAGAAATAAATACAACTATTCAAGCTCACTAAGATTTTAAAACTAAGTTTCAACATGAGAGGGAAAATGATGAATCAATTAACAAGTGCTAGTTCCTTAATTGAATCAAGGCACATTTTACATGCATAAAATGTTATTGAAACCATAGGAATGTGGAACTCATTCAGGTTGATCAATGATGAATTAAAATTGGTGTATAATATAGAGAAAACTATTTAGTGGATTCAAGACGAGTTGGGTAAAAACCACAAATTGCCAACAATATTGTTAAATTTCTTAATTCCACAAATTGGGACCAATAACATGCACTAGGGTTCATGACAAAACATCAATTATAATGGAAACTTACAATATTTTGACTAAAAGGGCTCCAGTTCAACAAAATCGAGGAAAATATATAAGGGTTAAAAAAAGATGCCAATGGGTTCATGAATATATTTAATAACTTGATAGAAATGGGTTTGCCATCTTGTTGGGAACAAAATGAAAATTTGATATCATTATATGGTTACAGAGAATTTTTGCTGAGAGAAAGAAGAATGGTCATTTTTTTTTCAAATATGGCTAGAAATTTGAAAGGGTATACAATAGGGGACAAGTTTATTTATGATTTTTATTTTCTCTAGCAAGTTAAAAATATTTTCTCCATTGTTCCCACTTATTAGAAATACACGAATTGGATATTGCTTATAGAAAATGATAACTTTTAATTATTTAGTTGGAGAAAGTTGGAATCAACTAGCCATATTTTCACCATGAATAATTTGAAATATCATTAAATAGAATGCAACTAATCTAGGTAAAATGGAAGACAAAAAACTAGAGTTGTTCAACTATTTTCCTTATTTTGTAATTCAGTTCCTAGAAAAGTTTCTTCTGTAGTCAATGTTTGTTGTACTCATTTTGTATAAAGGGGATAAAATAACTCATGGTAAGGAATTTTTTGGGGGAAGAGGCCGACAAATTGTGTATTAAGTGGACGAAAAATAGTTTATAATAATTAGTCTATTTCCAGCAAATTTCAGCCTGCTCATTTTTTGTGTGAAACAATTTCAGATAAATCAATGTCTTTTCCCTCTAAACGTTAATATGGGTTATATGAGTTGATTTTATGAGGTGAGATTTGAGTATCAATGTTTCCTTTATATAATAATTACACTAGCTTCAGAAGTTGAAATATTTATGTGAGATACAATTTGTCTTCAACATACCGTCTTTCATGTGAATTGCGGGTAAAACAATTCATATCATTAAAATTGACTGAATTGTTTGATTGCTGAAAATCAATTTTAGTATGTCATATTCATAGACGGATTAGAGAATTAGTTTCATGTTTATATTTATTTATTTATCTTCATCCATCACTATTCAGTGCAAAGACAATTGCTTGTTTTAGGTGGAATGTAGCCTAGTGATTGATCATTGAGAACTTGTCTTACTACCATATATAAATTTTACCTAGATCAATTATTTTAAAGTTTTTTAGTGCCTTTAATAGTTACCTCACTAGGAAAATCTCAATGAATCATAGAGATAAGATAAATAACTATATATAACAGGCTAAGACAAAAAGGAATATCTACACCTATGCCAAAATTTGTGTGGAAATGGATCTAGAAAAGGGACTACTAAAGATGATTCAATCAATATGGAGGGTTGGAGTTATCTTCAAGCTATTGACTATGAGAAAATAACCTTCATATGAAACTCCTTCCATGAGTATGGTTGCTTCACAAAAGACACCCAAAAGCTCAAGGAGCATAACACCAATTGAAGCAAGGCCATGTTTTCCCTAACAACAGTTGTTGACATTATGACTAATGTGTTGTCCTTGATGGAAACCTACTTGATAAAAATATCAACATGATGGTAGTAGGATAAGCATATAGGATGGTACAGATGTGACAGAGAGAATGGACAAAGGAATATCATTTCAGAGAAAAAAATATAATATTTTTTTTTTAAGAAAGTACACATGTGTCTTGTGATGAGAAACCATGTACATATGTGGGTATCGTGAAGAAAAGTCACGTACAGTTTCTTTACCATGGTATTCCCAATACCAAAGGTCTTTACCATGGTATTCACCCATATTAATGATGCAACAATGGATATTTGATCCCGTCAAAGAATACCATCGAAATTATTACCAGATTGGCCTAAGGTATTGGCTAAGGCCTAAGTTATATAGGGAGATGGATATCAAAGTGTTATGTGTGCAAGTTATGGGTTATTGATGAATATTTTTATATGAAACAGGTGCGCACCAAGAGCATGAAGGAGGTTCATATTTAATAGATCTTAAAGCATTGTAGTGACTAATGAACATGCTTGCTTGATCTATTATGATTATGACTAACAGTGATAGATCTATGATGGTAATGACACTTTGACATGAACATGTGATAGTAAGGGTTTTGAAGTATGTTTTGTGGTTACAACTAATGCATGATTTAATGATTACAGATATGTACACGGTTATGGCACTGAGAAGTTGCATACATACACAGATTTTCTTCTAGATAGCCGTGTATATATTCTATAGTATGGACAGATCTAAATGTAGATATGGAAAATGAGAAGCACGTACATACATGGAAGTGCTTTATAAGAGTCACATACATCTACTAGTGTTTTGCAGTATGAGATGTTATTGATGTCTGATCAATTCTGTTATGATTGTTGATGTCTTTCAATGATGTCTCTCTCATGATAATTAGTGTTTGATAGTTTTGGTTGGGTTAAACTGTTTATGGAATGGTATGCTAACTAGAGATGATGCTACTGTGTGATGGCCTGTACCTAGTTTAGTGATTTGTGATGGGTTAAATATGTGATTCAATCACTGATTTAGAGTGACAGTGATTTAGACTCAATTGTTCGACATTTTGAGATATGTACGCATGTCCTCTTAATGAGAAGCAAATACATATGCGAGTGTGAATCGGGGACAATACTGCATATATTATGGCATATTGTTGATCAAGGTTTATAGTAACAACAACTGGTTTCTGTGTTGGGTAACAATGTTTGGCTTATTGACGAATAGTTGTGCATTGATATGATCTATTCTGGTTTAGTTTGATCTAGTTGTATTGACTGATTAATATTCAGTGATTGCTTTCATGATTCAGTTGGTTTAGTGATTGAGTTATTTGATACAATGATTGGTTTCAAATTTATTATTTGGTATTGGGCTTAAATGATGTAGTGGGTCAAGTCTGAAAATATGATGAAAAGTGGCCTACAAGTTTGATTTTTTGAATCAGATGGATCTTGTATTAAATATTATGAAACATGGTGCACATAGGTGTTGATGGTTGGAGCCTTTAGTGAGGAATTCGAAGCTTCTTCCAGTGGTAGCTAGTGAATTATATCAAGGGGTTGGAGCTCCCTTCTGGTAGGAGTTGGTAAACGTGATTAGTGGGTTGGAGCTCCCTTCCACTGGGTGGTAGAGAATGAGAGAAGGTTGTAGCCTTCTACAGGTGGGTGCCTATGTATTGGTATGAGTCTGTGCCAATACAAGATTGTAAGATGTTTTCCTTTATAATAAAAGATGATGACAACAATGGTTTTCTTCTACATTGGGTTTCCACCTAAAAATCCTTGTGTCCTCATGTGTTGTTGTGATTGTTGATATGTTCTTACTACTCATGGTTACTATTTAATTAAATGATAATGAAGTAATGATACACTGGTCAAAGTAGAACATATGAACAATGCATGAAAAGATAGTTAAATAGATATACATTGTTTTCCTTTATCATAGTCGTGTACATACATTGGTTTACTTAATGATAGTAGTGTACACAAATATGAATAAGAAATTGAATGGTTTAAATGAGTTTTAAATTAGTGATTCACCCCCCAGTATTTTTCCCAACAATTGGTATTAGAGCAGGTCACTTCAGTTGAAGCTTTACTGTTTGGAGTGTATTAAGGATGATAGAAAAGAAGAATATAGCTTGAAGGAAGAAGTCAAAAAATTGTGGTAGTGACAATGATATATCAAATGCAATAACATTTACAGATGTCAACAAATATTTAGTTTTGGGAACACCCCGCTTTCTATTGATCAAGAATGAAGAAGACGGTAACAAATAACTATCAGGTATGAGCTTTTGTTCTAATTGTGGTCCATTTCCTTGTATATGTAATAATGGTGATAATGAAGATGACAGTAAATCAATTGAACTTGCACTTATGGGTAAAAGTGAAAATAAGCCTTCCAAAGAGAAAAATATTAAAAAGTGATGGTCCTAGAAGTAGAAGAACAAGGCAAGTTAGAAACAATGGAAAATGAAGGGGTAACTATGTTAAGCAATGATAATTATCAACAATGGAAAGAAAGGATGAATTCTAATCTAATGAACCATGATGTTTGGTATTTAGTATGCAATGGCTTCACCAAAATTCCTCCATCAGACGGAGAAGTGCAAAAATAACAGTAAGGCATTAAGTGACATCATTAATAACATACCTGATTCAAAATTAAATAGGGTTATGCATTATGCAACTGCAAAGGAAGTATGGGATAAGCTACAGGAAATCCATGAAGGAAGAACAAAGGAATATTGTTCATCAGAAGAACCAACAGGTAATGTTATTTCTAAAGAAAATAATAATGCATCAAAAGATGAGTATGTTACTGATTCAAATAAGGCAAAACAGAGGAGGTTCTTAATCTTAGAAGAAAACTTTATCTTGCTTTGAAAAATATTATTAATCTTAAAGATAAGTTGTAGACATATGATAACAAGGATCAAATTAAATCAGTAAATGTTGTAGTAGAATCTAATCAATATTATGAAGGCCTTGAAGCACAGATTGTATCTCTAAAAGAAAATCTTGAAAAGTCAAACAAGCGAAATGAAGAACTACTTCAAGCATTTGAAGAACAAGAGAATGGGTTGAAGGAAGAAATTATCAACTTAAAGGAGAAAATAGAAGAAGGAAGAAAGGTTGAAGAAGGAATGAGAAAGAAATATCTTGAAAAAGAAAAGCAATACCAAAGAATGGAGGTTGAGGTAAACATTCTAAAAGGTATGTTAGAAGAAAAGGATAAACACTTGAGATTTCAAGATAGTACTAAGATTTTGGATAACATTATTAATAGTCAAAGGTCTCCCGCCATTAAATCCGGTCTTGGTTTTCATGAAAATGTAAAAGGAGAATCTATTTCATAGGATTGTACAAGGATATTGAAAGATAACATTATGAAATCTGAAATTCCTGTCAAAGAGATTAGAATTCAACCATATCAACATTTAAAGAAGATGAATTCTCAAAAGAAATCATTTTCTCCCAATAATAGAGGCTTTAATCTATTCTCTTCTCTGATCAATAATGTTGAATGTTTTATATGTCATAACTATGGACACGTTGCAACCAATTGCAGAAGAATATTTTTTTGATCTCAAGCAAATAACTGATTCACAAAAAGATCATCAACTTCCAGGTACTCAGGTTTCTTTAAGGGATATTGTTTTTCTTGCAACATATTTGGTCACAAAGCTATTGATTGCAATAGAAGGAATATGAAACATAAATATTATGATTCCTCTACTCATATAAGATGTTGTGCTTGTAACAAGTTTGCGCATGTAGCAAAAGAATGCAGGAACAAATTTATGGATCATCTCAGACAACATGGAAAGCAATCATATAATATTGATGTCAAAAGACATGAAAAAGATGGATCCATCAAACATTTCTCATAATAAGCAGAAAGAATAACATATAAGGCATGGTCTTTCTCTCTACTCGTTTGAAGAAGAAGATGAATGGTACATAGAAAATGAATTCTCTCATCACATGACTAGAGATAAGAGTAAGATGGAGTCTCTCAAGAAAATCAAATATGGTAAGGTTATTCTTGGAAATAGTGCTCCAACAAATGTTATGGGAAAAGGTAGAGACAAAATTAATAAACATAGAGGAGCAGTTGACACTTTATTAGTTCAAGGGCTAAAGAAAAATATTCTACGTGTAGGTCAAATGGTGGATAAAGGAAATATAATTGTGTTTACATCAACCAAGTTCAAGGTTATGGATGAAGAAACTGGAAATGACATAACAAGAGGATACAAAAATCCAGATAAATTATACATGTTTAAAGAACTGAATTCTCGCATAAATGAGGAGGATTCAGACTCAGAGTAAATAAGATTATCCCTAATGTAGTACATTATTCCTAAAATAATACTTTTCATAGAGATTGCATAAGTGATGTGAGGTACGTGACCTCATGAGGAGTAGAAGATGATTACCGGGTCCTCAAGGTCAATGATGTATGATCTCAAGGGGAGCTATATAGATGTATATCATGATGACGATTCCCATATTGATTTGATAATCATGTTTCTTATATTACTAACAGTGCATCTAATGTAGTAACAGTAAAACAAGAACATATAATACAGACTCAGGGGGAACTATTGGCTATGAAAGTTCAACACTTTACTTTATTTACATAGATCTCATAAAGGATAGTCACATATATATGTGAATTTTGGTGTAGATAGTCGTGTATGTCTATCTAAGCTGAAGAAGTTGTGGGACAGAGTCAGGGGGAAGTTCTGATATGCTTTAGTTAGTTATTCTTTGGATTTATGGTTCTGACATTGGTTGGTTACAATCTGTTGATGCTTAGATACTACTTAGAAGTAGTATTATCTTATGATGATTTATGAGTTTCAACAATATGATTCTCTTGAGCTCTGGTTTCTACCATACACAGATCCTGGTCACTTGTCATCACTTTGAAAAAATTTGGGACCACCCAAAAATTGAAGTTGACAAGTGAATGGTACCACCTTGATCAGCTCATCGTACTGATTCTTATGGGCTAAGTCTCTTATAAGCATCCCTTGAAGTCATCCATTAGTATTTGGCATGGAAGAAGTCAAGTATTTGGGCCACATTATGGGTTGTGAAGGTGTCAGGGTAGATCCCAAAAAGATCCAAGCAATGTAGGATTGGCCCCAACCAAATACCTTGAAGAGTTTGAGTGGATTCTTGGGTCTCACAGGCTACTATCACAAATTTGTTCACAATTATGGTTGCATTTCGAGACCCCTCACTAACCTTCTTAAGAAAAATTCATTCCTTTGGACTGATGAAGGACAATAGGCATTTATGGCTCTCAAACATGTGTTCCACTCCCGTATTGGCACTACCCGCCTTCACCAAATCTTTTTTGATTGAATGTGATGCTTTGGGTATTGGTATTGGGGCTGTATTAATGCAGGAAGGTCGACCCTTAGCTTTCACCAGCCAACAACTAAGTTGGAAACATATAGGAAAATCTACCTATGAGAAGGAGATGATGGCCATCTTACATGCAATAGACACCTGGTGACCATACTTATTGGGGTGGCATTTCCAAATCTGCACAAACCATTAAAGCCTCAAATATGTTTTGGAGCAACGACTATCCTTGCCCCAATAAAATAAATGGCTGACAAAAATGCTGGGATATGATTATGAGATAATTTTAAAAAAAGGGCACAAAAATGTAGTAGCGGATGCTTTATCACTCCAATTTGAGGATGACAACACTCTACTATCAATCTCTCTTCCCATTCTAGATTGGATTGAAGAAGCGCACAAGGAATGGTTTTCACATCCCTCTCTCTCCCAACTCATTAATAACTTGAGAGAAGATCTTAATTCCATAGTGGCTACTCTTGGAAGGATGCGATTCTTCACTACAAGGATAGAGTAGTGATATCACCAACATCCACCCTTAAAACGCGCATTTTGGCAGAGTTACACTCATCTCCCACTACAGTCCATGCAAGATTTCATAAGACTTATGCTCACACTTGTCGTTCCTTCTTTTGGACAGGCACGAAAACTAACATTCTCATTTTTGTAGCTGAATGTGATGTGTGTCAATGCCACAAAGGAGAAATAGTCAAGCCCCCAGGCACCTTATAACCATTTCCCATCCCTGCCTCAATCTGGACGGATGTTTCTATGGATTTCATTACTGGTCTTCCAAAGACAGGAAACAAGTTATTCATCATGGTGGTTGTGGAAAAACTTTCTAAATATGCTCATTTTTGCACCCTACCCCACCCATTTACCCCCACTTTGGTGGCTTAAGCTTTTATGGACCAGATCTTCAAACTACATGGCATGCCCATTTCCATTGTATCTGATAGTGACCCAACCTTCACCAGTAACTTTTGGAAAGAAATTTTCAAGCTACAAGGCACCCAACTCCAACTAAGTACTTCCTATCATCCCCAAACTGATGGTCAAACTGAAGCAGTCAACAAATGTTTGGAGACCTACCTAAGGTGCTTCACTTGATAAAAGTAACATCAATGGGTACAGTGGTTACCTCTAGTTGAATGGTGGTATAATACTAACTATCATGCCACCACCAAGATGACTCCATATGAAGCAGTGTATGATCAACTCCCACCTTCACCTACTTCTTATATCCCTGGATGCTCTAAGGTGCAAGCAATGGATCAACTCCTATAGAACCATGCAACCATGCTAGCCTATCTCAAAGATAATCTCTATCAAGCTCAGAATCACATGAAGCAACAGGCAGACCAACATCGTTCAGAGTGCACATTTAAAGAAGGGGATCAGGTATTCTTGAGGATGCAACCATACAAGCAAACATCACTCAAAGACAAGGGATGTCAGAAATTAGCTCCAAAATTCTACGAACCTTATCAAATACTTCAACGCATTGGAGAAGTAGCCTACAAGCTAGCCTTGCCACCAACTACAAAACTCCATCCCATCTTCCATGTATCATGCCTCAAGAAAGTGGTGGGGAAAAATTGTAGAATTCAAACCAGTCTACCTAAATTGGATGAAGAAGGTTCACTTTGGCTCCAACCTGAACAGGTCCTCAACACATGAGAACAAAACCTGCGTGGCCGCATGATCAAGGAAGTCCTCATCAAGTGGAAAGACACCTCTCGAGAAGATGCAACATGGGAACCAACCACTATTCTTCAGTAGTTCCCGCAGCTTCAGCCTTGACGACAAGGTTGTTTTTTTATGGGGGAGGGCATGTTAGGGTCCCATCCTAACCCCTTTACTTATGTAATAGGGTCGAGTCATAGTTATAGTTAGTTAAATAGTCAATTACACCTGTATTAATAATTGTAAGTGGTTGACCCGCATTTAAAGAAAGGGACCACAGTTAGTTGCAAATGGGCCATGGTATTAGATAGACGGTATTGAGAGAACCATGGTATTGACCCATGGTATTGCATGTATGAATCCTATATAAAGAATAAAGACTCCCCAATGAGGAGCATTGTGTCTTATTTTGTAATCGAGCTCTACTCTGTTAGAGGTTTCCCCCTTGAAGAGGCAAGAGAACATTGCTTTCATCTTTGAATAATAAAATACTTGTTGTTTTTTCTCATTTTGTCCTGTGTTTTGGGTTGTATTTCTTCATATATTTGGTATTCTAGCATCATCTCGCAGGTCAAGAGCATAAAAATCTTGATGATAAGAGATCAATAAGATGGGTTACTAACAAAGATTGATTTCATAGTCTTATTCTTGGTTGATGGTTAGTTCATATTTCTATCTCTATGTCATGGGATATCAATAAATTGTAGGTAGGAATCTTATAAATGATCACTTGAGTTCATATGCTGTGATGATTCTTCTTGATACATTTGATTGTTGTTGAATGTTCTCCTTATCTTTGATAGATGCATATGATGATATTAAGAGGATGGTTATTGATATACTACTACAACCGTTGGGTGATTCTTGGAGACATTGCATATTTAATCACATATTGATGCTTGAAAGATTTGGTCACATGGTGATGATGATTGATGCTACATTGTCCTATCTTATTTTATGATGATATTCTTGGTTCTCACATATGTTTTTGATGCATGAAGAAATATATATGTCTTTGATGTACGTGGATTGAGGCTCCTTATACAAAAGGAAAGAGAAAGTTGACCTTGGTGAGGTCAAGGGGATGAGTTGATATCAAATCTCTATGGAACATTATTATGATGTTGCTACAATTTGGTAATGCTGCATATTTAGTCACAGGTTGATGATATTGAAGCTACATTGTCTTATCTTGCATATTGATGAGGATGTGCATGTTGTTTTTCATATTCCTGCTATCTATGTTGCAAGATCCTATGATGACTATTATGGTCTTGCTACCACATGGTGGAGGTCCTTGTATTTGGTTTTTTATCATAAATGTCATATCCGTCTCTTGATATAAAGGCCTATGATGTAATAATTGTAAAATACAGTCATGTTTGAACTATTGGGGGTCAAGTCAATTATGTATGTAATCCCATTTTGGGCATTTGATGTAATGTTGAGTCAAATATGTAACCCCACTGTGTTGGGTGATTGATGTAAGCATGAGTCCTTGGTGATAGGAAAGGTCATATTTGGTTGAGTCATAGAGTCATGTACTTTGCTGAATATATTCCAGAATATTCAACATATTCTCAGGGGGAGCATAATCAATGTTTATTAGCAGATTATACCTACAATGGTTCTCTCCATACAGGGAGAAAGAAGTCTTCATTCAACATTGGTCAACACTTTTCCCTTGATGTAAAAGGGAGAGAGTAGCTTAGTGTTTGGATAAGAGAATCTTGGTATGTCTATATATGTGTTTACATGTATCTACAGGCAGTGGTGACCAAACACCAAAGTGGTTGCCATCAAGTCCAAAGTGGGAGATTGTTGGCATTATGATTAATGTGTTGTCCTTGATGGAAACCTACTTGATAAAAATGTCAACATGATGGTATAAGAATGAGTATACAGGTTGTTACAGATGTGACATAGAGAATGGACAAAGGAATATAAGCTCAGAGAAAAAAACATAATAAAAGAAATTTTTAGGAAAGTCTACACAAGTTTTGTGATGAGAAACAGTGTACGTATGTCAGTATGGTGAAGAAAAGTAATGTATAATTTATGCACCATGGTATTCCCAATACTAGGGGTCTTTACCATGGTATTGACCCATAGTAAGGAGTGCGATAACAGATATTTGATCCTGTCAAAGAATGCCATTGACATTATTGCGGGATTGGCCTAAGGTATTAGCTAAGGCCTAAGCTCTATAAGGAGATGGATATCAAAGTGTTATACGTGCAAGTTATGGGTTATTGGTGAATGGTTTGATCTGAAATAGGTTTGCACCAAGGAGAATGAAGGAGATTCAAATTTAATAGTTTTGAAAGCTTTGTAGTGAATAATGAACATGCTTGCTTGATATTTTATGATTATGACTAATAATGATAGATCTAGGATGGTAGTGATACTCTGACATGAACATTTGATAGTAAGGGTTGCAAAGTATGTTTTGTGGTTGCAACAAAGGCATGATTAAGTGATTACAAATCTATATGTGGGTATGCCATTAAGAATTCATGTACATACATGGATATGCTTCTGGGTAGTCATGTATATATTATGTAGTATGGATAGATTTGTACGCAAGTCTGGTGAACGAGAAGCACATACATATGTGGAAGTGCTTTATAAGAGTCGTGTACATCTGCTAGGGTTTTGCAGTATGAAATGTTATTGATGTTTGATCAGTTTTGTTATGATTTTTGTTGTCTGTTAATGATTTCCCTCTCATGATAATCTTTGTTTGACAGTTCTGGTTGGGTTAAATTGTTTATGGAATGATATGTTGACTAGAGATGATGCTACTGTGTGATCATCTGTATCTAGTTCAGTGATATGTGATGGGCTCAATATGTGATTCAGTAATTGATTCATAATGACAATGGTTTAGACTCAGTTGTTCAATATTTTTGTCCTCTTAAGGAGAAGCATGTACATACGTGGGTATGACTCAGAATAATAGTGTATATATTCTAGAATATGATTGATCAGCGTTTTCAATAACAACAATTGGTTTTTGTGCTGGGTAACAATGTTTGGCTTATTGATGAGTAGTTGTGCATTGATATGATCTATCCTGGTTTAGTTTGATCTAGTTGTATTGATGATTAACATTCAGTGATTTCTTTCATGATTCAGGTAGTTCAGTGATTGAGTTATTTGATACAATGATTGGTTTTAGAATTATTATTTGGTATTGGGCTTAAATTATGGTAGTGGGTCTAGTATGAGAATATGATGAAAAGTGGCCTACAAGTTTGATGTTTGGATTAGGTGGATCCTATATGAAATACTATGAAATGTGGTCCACAAAAGTGCTAAAGGTTGGAGCCTTTAGTGAGGAATTCGAAGCTTCCTTCTAGTGGTATTTGGTGAATCAAATCAGGGGGTTGGAGCTCCCTTCCAGTAGGAGTCGGTAAACAAGGTTAGGGGTTTGGAGCTCCCTTCCAGTGGGTGCTGGAGGAAAAGAGAAGGTTGTAGCCTTATACATGTGGGTGCCTACATACAGGTATGAGTCTTCACCATTATAATATTGTAAGATGTTTTCCTTTATAATAAAAGATGAATACAAAGATGAAAACATTGGTGATTTTCTCCCACATTGGGTTTCCACCTAAAAATCCTGGTGTCCTCATTTGTTGCTGTGATTGCTGATGTGTGATGGTTTATTTTGTTCTGTGTAATGGGTAGATATTTTTTCTCACCCCGCATCTATGGTTTTCTCTCCAAGGTTAGTGATTCCTTATAATACAACCTCCACAAAACCACTTGGCTTGCTATGTACTCACACATGCAGTCAAACCCATATTTTCCAAATATAAGTTATGGTCACAAGAATGAGTTTCTAACTTTATATATGATATGATTTACATACTAGGTTGAGAAATAATGAAAAAAAATAGATCCCAAATGAAAACTATGGCTATTATACTTTTTAGTTTCTTGAGGCATATATGCCCTCCCAAGAATGTCATTGATTTTACTTTGGACACACATATGATCAAAGTGGTGAGTGAGCTTCTTAATAAAATGTGGTAAAAAGGAAGGAGGTTTATGAAATGATACATGACATATCAATCTATTTTCCATGGGTCTGATTTCCTATTCCTCTCTTATGGGCCAAGATCCCCTTTATGCTCTTAAGCAATCTATTTGGTGGTTTTTATTATATATTATGTTTTCCCATTTTTTTAATAACCTCTAAAATAATATCCTAAAGTGCACCTTTTCAATACCTCTATATGGTGGTAACTTAGGAATAGAAAAATAACACCATAACCAATCCTTCAAGTCAAGGTGGTGTCCATTAGCTAGTTGAGACTTTGCTTTGGGATTTGAGAAAGGAACATTTACAAGACATATTCACATCATGGGGCGATTAAAACTCATCCCACTTGGATTGATACTATCAAAATAACCATGTAATTATGACATGTACATGATGTAATCTAATATATTATAGGGGTTAAAAATAATGTATTGAAATCTTAGGGAATATTTTAGTCATTTCCATTTTGAGGTAAAGTCGTTGTGACTTTAGTAATTATATTCACTTCATGTAGTTCATGGATCAATCAAATAAACTTGACTTGGAACTTAACAACTTTCAAAGGTCCATTAACAAATTAGGAAAATGCAACTCTATACTATTAGAGGCGTTTGACTTGATAAATGGTATTATGAGTAGAATCATATTAGAAAAATCCTCTATATACATAATTCACACAGTTGTTCTCTCTTAGAGGCTTTTGCTCCAACCATTGATGCCGTCGAGTAGGGGCTTGATGAGGTTGTTCAGTTGGACGAGTGGAGGAACAATCCGTGTGGGATTCAAGTGTTGTCTTATGAGAGACCCCTTGTGCAATTTAAATTTGATTTCGAAGGAAGAAATGGCTTCCCATGTGACTAGAGTGTTGTGAGAAGTGTTGCCGCTAAGGATTGTGTATGGTATAGAATGCGCGCCTGAGTCTGCTACGTGAATGTTGCTAGTGAAGGACCACTTGTATTGGAATGTTGCTGCATGAATGGTGCTAGTGAAGGATCACCATACCTATGTGAAGGACCACTGGTATTGGAATGCTATTGCGTGAAGGACCACCATACACTCGGTATTGCATAGAATTGGCGTTGAAAATGCTGAATGTAGCCAAAGGGAGTTGCTAGATAACATTTTTGTGTTTGGATGAAAACATAAGCATGTTAATTCTTGTACAGTTTTTTTTTAGAGTAATTGCTTATTTATATATTATCAAATGTTAAGCACTATATATAGCTCAATTGAATGCACTACCTAGTATTGTGCTGTCTAGTGGAGTGTTGTCTAGTTGAATGCATAGTAAAGTTTTGTGTATTTACGCTGTCTAGTTCAGAGCGCTGTCCAGTTGAATGCACTGTACAATTTTGTGTATTTAAAGTCTTGCATATTGACATTTGAATTTGTTGTCCAGTCATATCAGAATTATATTTTTTCCCATTACGAGTAAAATTTTGCAGCAGAATTTTTTGTTACAGTATGCATTCAATCATATACATTGTGGGAATAGTTCTCACTGGCAAGGAGAACTATCCTGAGTGGTCCCAGATGATAAAACACATCCTCATTTTCAATGAGTTGTGGAAAGGAGTGTGCATTGGAGACGGAGACAAAGAGCCAGAATAGCCTAACTCAGACAAAGAGCTTGCCATTTGGGAAAATAAGAACAACAAAGCTTATGCATTAATCGCAGAATCTGTAAATGAAGAGATGAGTCACCATATTTATCCATTTTAAACTGCTTTTGAAGCCTTACAAAAGTTGAAAGAACTCTATGACTTACATTCTGCACTTGAAGTTGTTCAACTCATGATTAAACTCTTCACTCTTGAATTGAAAAATAATGATCCTCTTGCTCTTGCATCCAAAGTAAAATCTATAATGCATGATATCAAATCCACTAAGGTTGAATTGGATATTCCTCTTATTATTTTTCTCAAGGCAAGTTATCCTACTTACTCCAATTATCTTGAGTCATTGCAAGCAAATAGAAATCTCAATGATATTACCTTTGACTCTCTTGTGAAAAAAATTTGCTGAAAGAGAGAAAGCTTTTGGAAAGAAGACAACCCTTGAATCTATTGAAGAAGCTGTGTGCCTTGCTCATAAAGAAAAGAATCCTGCTCAAGATTCTTCCAGAGGAAGAGGTGGTCGAAGAGGAAGAGGAAGATACATCAGAAACAGGGGTGCTGACACTCTCGAGGAGAAAAGGCAGATTTGCACTGCATATGTTGCAAAAGAAATGGATCACATGATGCCTCTACATGCAAGTTACCATGGGACAAAATTGAGCAGCAAAGAAACCAACAGAAAGGTAAAACTAATGACACAGACAAAGGTAAAGCACTTGAATTTGCTCGTTATGTAGTGGCACAATGTAATATTGGAGTAAATGAAGATTTATTTAATGCTTCACTTGCTTCTTGGAAAAATGATTGGTTGCTTGATTCAGAAGCAACTTGACACATGACTCATAGAAAATATTTTTTTGAAGAATTTACTGACAATGTTGATGGAGTAGTATTCCTTGCAGACCAATAAAAAATCAAGCCATCAGGGCTTGTCACAATCAGGCTTAAATTGCCTGGTCTTCCAGACTTTCTTTTGCATCATGTTCTATATCTCCCACAACTGAAGAGAAAATTGATGTCCTTGGTCCACATCTGCCAGCAAGGTCACTCCATTCATATGTTTGATGGCAAGCTTGAGTTGAGAAAAGCATCTGACCACTCACTTGTCATGAGGGGAATAGAAGAAGAAAGCCTTCTCAAGTTGCAAGGTACCTTTGCTCGTGCACAACATTTCTCATACAATTCTCATTATGAAGAAGGTACACTTCCATCAAGTTTATTATGGCATGATATATTTGGACATTTGAACTATGATAGCCTCCGCTTGTTGAAGAAAAATGGTGTTGCTAGTTTGCCTACAATGCTTAGGAAATTTAAGCAATGTGATGCTTGCATTCTAGGAAAGCATAACAAACAGTCTTTTCATGATTCACATTCAAGAGCACATAGAAAAATTGAACTCATTCATTCAAATTTATGTGGTCCAATGACTGTTCCTTCTATAAATGGAAATAAATATATGATGATATTTATTGATGACTACACTAGAATGTGTTGGGTTTATTTATTGAAGAACAAATCTGATGCTTTTCAAACATTCAAGAAC
>APFE030690281.1:14537-25523 GCA_000404065.3 Pinus taeda | reverse complement strand
ATGGAAAAGAATACACATCAAATGAATTTGAAAACTATCTTCACCAACATGGGATCAAACATCAAACAATTGTACCTTATAATCCCAAACAAAATGGTGTAACTGAAAGAATGAATAGGACAATATTAAATATGGTATGCTCCATGCTCTTCTTCAAAAATGTAAAAATAATGTTTTGGGCTAATGTTGTTCTATGTGATGCATATATAAATAATATATGTCCATCTAATGCTATTAGAAACAAAACTCCATATGAAATGAGGTATGGGCACATTCCTTTGGTAAAGCATCTTAGGGTCTTTGGTTCCACCTATTATGCCTTGATACCAAAGGTACATAGAAATAAAATTGGTGCAAGAAGTCATAAGTATATCTTCCTGGGGTATTCAAACACCTCCAAAGCATACCATCTCTATGATGAAGTCAATAAAAATTTTGTTGTATCTAGAGATTTAATTTTTCTTGAATCATCCAAAACTGATAATGTTGTTGAGCGACAACTTGATCGCTTGGATAGATTTGCAAATGAAAAATCATTTCAAGAATTTGATAATTAGATTCCACATCTTGAAGGGGGGATTCCTATACTAGATCAACATGTGGAATCTTCTTTTGAAGAACTCTCTCCCCCGCATGAAACTCCAACAATGGATGATGCTTTAAGTGATGTGATTGATAGAATTCGGAGACTCAATTTTGATTCAATCCCAACTCAATCAACGGAGCATCCTGGACCATTTGAGAAAGGTCCCCCAAAGTGGCTGACAAAAAAACTTGAAAGTGTTCATCGTGATGAGGTTGGAAAGACAGGAACTAGAAATTCAAATCGACAAAATGGAGGTGATTTAGATGACTAATTCACTTGTTGATATGGATGTTTCTTATGATTGTGAATTGAACTTGTCTACAAATTTTTAACCAACTTCCTTCAAAGAAGTTGCTTCTCATGATGAATGGAAAGAAGCAATGAAAAAGAAGTATGATTCTCTCATAAAGAATGGCACTTGGAAGCTGGTTGATACTCCATTAGGAACCAAACCAATTGGCTGCAAGTGGGTCTACAAGAAAAAGTATAAAGTTGATGGCTCACTTGACAAGCACAAAGCTAGGTTTGTGGCAAAAGGTTTTGCACAGAAGGAAGCGGTCGATTATGAAGAGACTTTTGCCCCCACATCAAAATTAGCTACCATCCAAACACTCTTTGCCTTAGCAACTCAGAACGGTTGGAAAGTCCATCAAATGGATGTAAAAACTGCTTTCTTGAATGGAGATCTAAAAGAGAATGTTTTTATCTCCCAGCCTGAAGGATTTGTTGTGAAAGGACATGAACATAAAGTATGAAAACTTGTGAAATCCTTGTATGGCCTCAAACAAGCACTGTGCGCCTAGTATGAAAAAATAATTGAGCATCTTTTGAAACTCAGTTTCAAACATTATGATCTTGATGATGCAACTTTACTTTTCAAGAAAGTTGGCAAAAAAGTGATATATCGTGTGGTATATGTAGATGATCTTTTGATGTGAGGGAACAATGAAAGCTACATTGCATCCATAAAGAAGGAATTGGGGAAAAGTTTTGAAATGACTGACTTGGGCTATGTTCATTACTATCTTGGTATTGAAGTAACTCAACATCCAAAGTCCATATTTCTTTCTCAAAAGAAATACATTGGATATTTGTTGAACAGGTTTGGCATGAAAGAATGCAATCCTCTTACTACTCCAATGGAACAAAACTTAAAGCTCACATCTATTGAAGGAAAAGAATTTGAGGATGCAACAAAGTATAGACAGCTTGTAGGAAGTCTCAAATACCTAACTACTACCAGACTAGACATTTCGTTTGCTATTGGAATCCTCTCTAGGTTTATGCAAAAGCATTGTGAAGGACATTGGTCTGCTACAAAAAGAGTTCTAAGGTACATGAAGGGAACTCAAGACTTTGGAATCAAGTATACACAGGTGGACGACTTCAGTTTGATTGGATACTCTGATTCAGACTTCAATGGAGACAAAGAAACTAGGGTATCTACTTCTAGATATTCTATGAGTCTTGGATCAGGAGTTGTCTCATGGAGATCACACAAACAATCAATTCCAATAGATTCCACAACAGAAGCAGAATACGTGGTAGCAGTTGAGGCTACAAAAGAAATTGTGTGGCTCAGGAAAATTCTTGAAGATTTGCAAGTAAAACAAGTATAATCAACTCCACTCATGATTGAAAATACCTCTGCAATAAAGTTTACCAAGAACCCAAAGTTCCATGATCGAATGAAGCACATCAATACTAAATATCATCTGATTTGACATCATGTTGAGGCTAAGACAATCCATCTCCGTCATTGTTCCACTAATGGGAAAATTGCAAACATCTTCACCAAAGCGCTTGGAAGAGAAAAGCTTGAACAATTCAGAATGATGCTTGGACTCACCAACATCCCTTCAGATTAAGGGGGGGAATGTTGACACCTAATCATCAGGATTGGGTGAATAAATACAATTGATGTAAATAAATAATAAGAAATATGAATAGTCATTGGGAGATGAAGTGAACAGTCTCCCTCATGTATATAATAATGACCAACCTAAAGGAATAATATGAATTGAATTCGTTGAGTTACTACCTGGCCTAACACCAACAATCACCAATATCAAGTAAATAAAACTTGTAACAAAATATGGTTGGGGAAATGATAGTGGCTATGAAAACCTACAAGCTACTTTGTGGTTGATACCTATGACACAAGCCATTAGTTATGCAACTCTCCCTTTTTCGTTACTACACCACTTCTTCATATGTAACACCATTTTCATTACTACATCACTTCTTCGTATATACATTTTTATGCTAGGTTGGATGGAAAAAATATGTATTTTGTTAAGTGCAATGGGGTTTAGGAGGTTTTATGCCATTATAAGATCAATTTATATATTTATTATTCAATGAGGGTACATTTTACTTTTAAATATGGATTTAGGTTTATAATTGGCTTAGGGGCATGTTTTTGTACTACAAAATCAATGTTATATTATATTATCAAATTTCCAATATAAAGTTATTTTCAATAAACCCAAAATGAAATTCCTATTTCAAAATACTTCTACATATTAAAGATAACATTATGTCCTTCCCAAAATAAAAACTTACTTAGTATATTTCTTTTTGTTTGTACACAAAGGTTTATCCAAACCATCTATAAGTTTTCAAAAAACTTCATAGATTGCTACAAAGTCAAATGTTTACAACATTTTTTGGTTGAAAGTCAAAATACAAAAATGATTCACCTTATTTTATAAGAGGAAACATTGGCCTTAATAATTATATTGTTACATTGAGTCTCAAATTTTAACAAGTTAAATAAGGATCAATATGAATGAAGGATAGTCTAGTTTTTCCAACTTTTTCATTAATTAAAACTAGATCTTCAACCTTAATGATTTTTTAAAAGAAATTAAATATTAACTAAACTTATTATATGACAACCTCATCTTAATAACAAGTCTCAACAAATATTTAATATGCATAATAGAGTGCCAAAAACAACTTCCAACTTAAGCTACAAAGATGTTATCGCTCTAACAATTGATTTATTCCAAGTAATAAAGGGAAACATAATTCCTCTAAGAAAATTAGTGAGATAATATTGATAATCCGACTTAACTTATATCATTATGAAATTAATTCTATATTAAGTTGATTTAAACATAGGAGAATACTGTTGAACACAAGGAGCCAATTCCACACACATGGGAGTATAAATAAATAATATCAACACCTAAAATATGGATTATCAAGTTAAATTAAAGAAAGAATATATCTAAAGAGAAGATTGATGGCCCGACTTAACTTATATATTTAATGAAACTAATGCTAAAGTAAGTTGATTTAAACATAGGAGAATAATATTGAACCCAAGGAGCCAATTCCACACACATGAGAGTATAAATAAATAATATCAACACCTAAAATATGAATCATCAAGTTAAATTGAAGCAAGAATATTTCTAAACTATACACACACACATGATTTCATTACAATGAAGTTTTATATATTTAGATAATATGTTCTTCTCAAAATAATTTTATCTAAACATCTTATGAGATAGGTGAGTTTAGTGCCCCTTTTTTTTGAATTGAAGTAGTTTTATTTGCTTTTTCCATGAAGATGGTGCTAATGTGGTTGATACATCTTAACCAACATGTCTCTCACATTGCATTTCAATATTTTCAAGTTTTGAACTATAGACCCCTTATTAACCATTTTAATCTAGCCTTTACTACTTATATGCCCTCTCTTATGAGGTTAAGTTATTACAATTATTTAAAATTTTCTTTCTTGCCAGTGCTACCATGAATTTAGATTTTCTAACTCAAACAATTGGGGAAGCTTCTTGTGACTCCTTTCCCTAGTATTCACTTCTCCAAAAGTATGCCACCATGAAATTAAAATTTCCTACCCATATTAATTCTCCATACCTATTCCTTATTGAATTTTCTACAATATATACAATAAAAATTTATTTTCTTCTAGATAATTACTACCTAATGATTCTTCACACAATATTCTTATCTCACTGATATCATTGAGAAATTACGCTTAAGAAAATATCAACTAAAAATGTATCAGAAACAATACATTTCATAGAAATATAGGCATACATAATATAGATAATATGTTTACCTTGGGAAACCCAACATTGGGAGAAAACCAAAAAAAAAATCTTTTAGAAGAAATTATTCTCCAATAAGGTTTACAAATCCAATATGTATAGAAATGTGTTCCAATACAAAGTAAAAAAGATACCAATCAAACCATGACTCAATAGGCCTCAACCTATCCTCTTTTAATTCTACATCAGGCCCTACGACCCCTATGGCCCGCGACTCATGTGGCATGCGACCTGCGACCATATCTCTTCCTGCCATTTAACTCAACCTCCTTATGCTTGACTGTGACACCTTTCTACCCCTAGAAAGATGAAGAATAACTCACTTGTGTGGTGATAAAAATGAAATTTCATGTCATGTATTTATACTTGTCTAGTGGGCTAAAATAAGCCAGGAGACACACCCCTTTACTTGGCTGGGCCAACTTGATTTCCTAGGTCAACTTGCATTCTGAAAATATAAAAGAATTATTTTTATATTTTTAGGCTAACTTGGAGACCTCTTTGGCATGTGAGAGTACCTCCCGATGCTACAAAAAATCAATACTCATTCATAACGAGAGTGGTATTGTCCTTAGCTACAAACAAATTTCTCCTTAGTTGGAATTTCTCCTAGCTTAAGAAAGGTTCATGAGCTTGCTATGTTGATGTATGCACATCTATAGATAACTCGATCCTAGAGTAGGCAATGTGACTCCTCATGTGCACGTATATAGATCACTCCATCTTGGAGTAGGAAATGTGAGTATCGTGGGGTATTTACCCTTGGCCAAATCAGCATGGCCCAACCGAAGTCCTTCATGGCTTCTTAGGAGAGGATATACACTTGGACCATTCACCCCTAGCCAAATAAGCATGGGCCAGCTAAAGTCCTTGATGGATTCTTAGGTCAATTTTATCTATCTATTCTAATCAAATTAGCATGACCTGACCAAGTTTCTCTGGGTTCTTATGAGAAGATTTGTCTAATCCTACAGTTTCCCTGGGGCATACACCCTTGGTCAAATGACTTAGAAAAGTCCTTTTGGTTTCGAAAGTTAATGTGTCCATCTTCCCTAGTCAAATCAACATGACCCAGCCAAGTCCTTCTAGCTTCTTAGGAGATGGTCTTCCCAATCTTGTAAAGACATCAACACTCCCTCTTAAAGAGGGAGACATTCTTCATCATGCCAAGCTTGTCTCTAAAGTATACAAAATTTTCTCTAGACATAGGACCAGTGAGAATGTTCGTAATGTGATTTTCTGTGGATATGTACTAGAGCTAACCTGCTCTCTTCTGTAGCATGTCTTAGATGAAGATATATTTGATCTCAATTTTTTTCGACTTGATCAAATAGCCTTACAAGTAGATTATGAAGCCACGCTATTTCATGTATTGTGACATTAGTGTTGGAAAAAATACTGAGAGTGGGGGGTGAATCAATATTATTCAAGTCAATAATCTTTTCTTTTCTTACTCAATTTCATATACACTACTTCAATGAAGGCAACCTGTGTGTGTACGCAACTATGTTTAAGGAAACAAGCGTATATCCAACAGACTAATGATTCTATTAATTCATCATATGATGATATTTAATTTGAGTATTAGTACTTTATTAAACATTAAACAGTAGTCATGTGCAATTAATAACAGAAAGAACAATCACACATAAGCATCACACATGAACACCAAGATGTAGTAAAAACCACTTGCCTTTGTCATCTTTGTCTTCTTTTAATAATAAGAAAATTTGTTTACAACAATGTACTGGTGCAGACTCATACCAGTACACAGGCTTCTACCTGTAGAAGGCTACAACCTTCTTTCATTCTCCAGCTTCTACTAAAAGGAAGCTACAACCCCCTAGCTCTTGTACTAGCTAATATATTTACTAGTATGTAGGTGCCGAACTACAGAAGACTAGGACCTTCTTTCTTCCTCTAGGTACCATGTTTCATAAATTTTCAGACTGGATACTCTTGGAACACAACACCATAATATGAAGGCCACGTTTCATCCAATTTTCATACTGGACCCATCAACAACATTGAAGCTCAAAATCAATCACCACTGTAATACAACTATTGCATTACCCATTCAATCATTATTCTCTGAATCACCCAACAACCTAATCACTGAAACCCTGTCATCAAAACGAATTCACCAAAACAAAAAGCAGAACCCAGAACTCTGCAACAATATTCAGAGCCAACTGTATCATCAAAAACCATGCATCAGAGCACATATTCTACTTGGAAGAGCCAAACCAATGTGTATACGCAACTTCACTAAATCAAACCAGTGTATATGTCATCAAATATTTACTTATACCTTCATTGCACTATTTGATTTTAGACATACTTAGATCATTACATACAAAAGGATAATACGTGTGTTAGCAACTAGATCTAGTCCATTAGATCACATAAAGATAATTCATTATGATCTTGATCCATTATTATATCTCATCCATCAACACTGAAGCTAGTAACAGTCAACCAATTTGAATATGCGGAATATTGTCACCAGTAAATAGTCACCAGAACTCAGAACTTCGCATCAACAACCAGAACCACTTGTAACTTCAAACATCATAGTTCATATGGTATACGCTAATTAGATGTGTCTAACCTACGTGTATACGCACTTTTATCAAAGTCAACCTGCGTATACATCTATAAATATTCATTCATAATTTTTGCAGCTTTTCTAGACTTCAGTTATCCCCAAATCATAATATTTATAGAACATCACAAGCATTAGTATATAGATCTAGAAAAATCATGATCAAAGCATATAAACATGATTACTTCTGAGCCATAATATCCCAATCCATCATTAGATCTTGTCCTCCATCAACCATTGAAATTCCTCCTTGGCTCAGATCAAGCAAAGCATCATAAACCCATAACCTGCATACTGGATCTCACACTTCATCAGATATTCAAGACTTGCACACTTGCGCTTTGGCTTAATGATATTCTTCTCCTTTTATAGGTTTAGGCCTCTCTCAACACCATGGTCCAAAACCACGTAGGACCGATACCTTGGACCCAATACCTGGGGTCAATACCTCAGACCAAATACCATGGACCAATACCAAAATACCATGGACAAAAACTTAGTTTTCCAACATGTACGTGCCTTTCCTTCTGTGAAAGTTCGTGTGTACGATATACATGCCTTTGTATATAGTGAACCTGCATGTATATGCATCTTGGTATATAGTGAACCTAATTATACCTTTCTTTCTTCATTCTTGTTGTTTACCTACTATATCATGATCTTTCATTTGAGAGAGTTGCCTTATGAACTGATTCCTTGAATCTACTCTGCATTTCATCACATCTTAATACTACTGCCATTCATTCTGTCACATCTGATATCTCTTCTGTAGATTCATCTAGTTACCATGTACAAGTGAGTTGTTCTGCTACAAGTGGGTTTCCGTCAAGTACAAAACATTATCATAATGCCAACAATCTCCCCCTTTGGACTTGATGGCAACAACAACACCAAGTCACTCTCCCCCTTTGACATCAAGGGTAAAGGGTGAACCAAGATCTTCTCCCTTATGAGCAGAAGACTTTCATATCTGAATAGTTGAAAATTAATCATGGTCCCCCTAGCCACATGCTCAATTCTTTGATTGAACTCCCCCTTTGTTCATGCTGAGATGTGTTGTATCATCCATGCCCCCCCTGAGCACATGGAGAGTCTGCAAATATTTTCTAGAAAATAACATGACTCTATAACTCAACTATGTGAGTTTGACCTTCCTATCAGCAATGACTCATACATACATTCATTCTCCCAACCAAGTGGGGATAAACTTGACTCATCCACCCAACCAAGTGGGGATATACCAGATACCAATTATTTATACATGACTGAAATATTACATCATCCTTCCCATGCATAGTGGGGGTACAAATTAATTCATATGACCAAAGGGATTCATCAAAAGACTACAATAGACAGAGACAACTATTACATCATGGGTCTTGGTATGACCTTTACATCGAATGATATACATGACATAGAGACCAAATATCTAAAACAAGATTATGATAGTTATAAGCAATTATCATCAGCAGCATCTGTCAATAGCATCCCGACCAACAACCTGTATATGTCCATCATTAGTCCCCAATATATGAAAGTGTAAATCTCATCAACCTGTGACAAAGTATGTCTACATATAGATATCAACTCATCCTCGTGATTTCAACAAGATTAACTTGCTTCGTTCCCTTAGTAGAAAGAGACTTATCATATCCTCAGCATATGTCATATCTCCAATCATTCACATCATATCATTTGTATGTGAAAAACACCATAGTCATCATCTATGATCATAACATTGTCATCAATAACAGTATGATCTTTCCACAAGAGCCTTCAATATATCAACCATGTATCATCACTAAGGAACATCCCACATCTGATAAGCATCAACCATGATGATCAACATATGTGATTATCAACCTATCATCATAAGGTAAGAACTCAAAGTGATTAAGTAAGCCATGTCTTCCATGTCTGCAATAACACCATTCTCTTGGCCAACCAACAATATGCAACTTAAGTAATCATCCATGTATCCATCATACTGTATATCCATAAAAGAGATATCAATAAGTATCTAGCAAGCCATGATCTTATGGTCATTTGTCAATATTTCTTGATATCATCAACAACAACAATCCTCAACCGCGTGAGAACCAAGAACCATAGGAATCCTGCATCATAATTGTACTATATGATCTTTAGAAGGCATGATGACAATAGCATGAAAGAAATGAGTGGCTCATCATTAAATAATGAAGTTGTGTACTCAAGATTTGTACTTCTCCTTGTCCTTATGAAGATCATCATGTAAGCCAGCATCCACAACCATCCATGAATCTGATCTGAAAACCAACTCTGTGACCCCAAGAATCATATTAGATTTTGTCATAGGTAACTCATAACCATATCATAGTAAGATGTATCATTTAGCCATATAAGCATCATCATCATTGATTAGGTACTAAAGACTTATAAACATAATTCCAACAATGCTTTATTAGAAGCATAGCATGTTCTCCCCCTAAACCTGTTCCATATGTTCACTGTCAGATCTGATCATGCATATATCGGCAAGAAGTATCAAGGCATCATCATCAATCAGATATACATCAAGTTAACTTGTGAGGATCAAAAACAAAATCTTATGAGTATCAATACATTTCCACACATTATCAGCACATTGTAAACATCATCAAACATAGTAAATAATTGACTAAAACATATCAGACCCTTTTTCCTGAGTCTGTCCCATTGCTTTTCCTCAAATTGACATATACGCGATTGTGCAGTGTCTAAATCACATATATACACGACTTCTCTTCATGAAACTTGCGTATGAGATTAAGAACACTGAATTTTCACACTTTCAGCCCTCTCTGAGTCTGGCATGTCTGTACATTGTTCTGTGCCACATCTTTCTTACTGTACTTCCTTATTCTTCCATATCTTCGAGTGTGATGACGTTTTCTCCTTTCGATATGATGCCCATACTTTGTTCCTACATTCCTTAGCTATATGTCCAAGATTGTTACATGCATAACATCTAATATGTTTCATATTCCTTCTATAGCAGTCAATGGCTTTGTGACCAAACATATTGCAAGAAAAAAAATATCCCTTAAAGTACCTGGAACGTGATGATCTTTCTGTGTGACAGTCTTGAACCATTTTACTTCTGCATCTGGCTGCAACATGTCCAAAATTATGACATACATAACATTCAACATTATTCATTTGAGGAAATAACCGACTATCACTTCCATAGTTAGGAGTAAAAGATTTTCTTTGAAGATTTTCTTTCCTTGGTTGTTGATGGGATTGACCTCTCATCTCCTTGTTGAGCATTTCATATTTCGCATTAGAGTTCCTTGTCAACAAATTCATGAAAACCAAGACTAGTTTTGATAGCAGGAGACCTTTGACTACTAAGAATATCATCCAAGATCTTAGTTCTATCTTGAAATCGTAAGAGCTTATCCCTTTCTTCTAATTTATCTTTTAGAATATTTACCTCAACCTGATGTTGCTCTTCCTTTTCAAGATACTACTTCTTCATGATTCCTTTAGCTTTTCTTCCTTCTTCCAACTGATGTCTTAATTCAAGAACTTTATTTTCTTGTTTTTCAAGAGCTTGGAGTAGTTCTTTATTTTGCTTATTTGATTCTTCAAGATCTTCTTTTAGCGAGAGGATCTTAGCTTCAAGAATTTCATAGTAACTGGATCTATCTTTGAGTTTCTTGATTGTTGTGCTCCTTTCATTT
>APFE030690281.1:0-14197 GCA_000404065.3 Pinus taeda | reverse complement strand
CAATATTAGTCAATTCAATAATATTTTCTTTTCTTACTCAATTTCATATATGATACTTCAATGAAGGCAACTTGCGTGTGTGCGAAACTGTGTTTAAGGAAACAAGCGTATATCCAGCAAACTAATGATTATGTTAATTCATCATATGTTAATAGTTAATCTGAGTATCAGTACTTTATTAAACATTAAATAGTAACCATGTGCAGTTAAAAATAGAAAGAACCATCACACATAAGCATCACACATGAACACCAAGATGTAAGGTGGAAACCCAATGTGGGTAAAAACCACCTGCTGCTATCGTCTCTGTCTTATTTTAATAATAAGAAAATCTGTTTACAACAATGTACTGGTGCAAACTCATACCAGTATGTAGGCTTCTACTTGCAAAAGGCTACAACCTTCTTTCATTCTCCAGCTTCTATTGAAAGGGAGCTACAACCCCCTAGCTCTTGTACTAGCCGATATATTTACTATATGTAGGTGTCGACCTACAGAAGGCTAGGACCTTCTTTCTTCCTCCAGGTACCACGTTTCATAAATTTTCAGACTAGATACTCTTGGAACACAAAACCATAATCTGAACGCCATGTTTCATCCAATTTTCATACTGGACCCATCAGCAACATTGAAGCTCAAAATCAATCACCACTGTAATACAACTATTGCATTACCCATTCAATCATTACTATCTGAATCACCCAACTTAATCACTGAAACCCTGTCATCAAAACACAGTCACCAGAACACAAAGCATAACCCATAACTCTGCAACAATATTCAAAGCCAACTGTGTCATAAAAAACCATGCATCAGAGTACATGCGCTACTTGGAAGAGATGAACCAGCGTGTATACGCAACTTCACTAAATCAAACCAGCGTATATGTCATCAAATACTTACTTATACCTTCGCTACGCTTCCTAACTTTAGACATACCCATATCATTACATACAAAAGGATAATATGTGTGTTAGCAACCATATCTAGTCCATTAGATCACATAAAGATAAGTCATTATGATCCTGATCCATTATTAGATCTCATCCATCAACATTGAAGCTAATCACAATCAACTAATTTGAATATGCAAAATACTGTCACTAGTAAACAGTCACTAGAACTTAGAACTTTGCATCAACAACCAAAACCACCTGTAACTTCAAACATCATAGTTCATATGGTATATGATACTTAGATGTGTCTAACCTGCATGCATACACACTTTTATCAAAGTCAACCTGCATATACATTGATAAATATTCATTTATAATCTTTTGCAGCTATTCCAGACTTCATTTATCCCCAAATCATAATATTTACAAAACATCACAAGCATCAGTATACAGATCTAGAAAAGGCATTATCAAACCATATAGAGATGATTCATTCCAAGCCATAAGATCTTGATCCATCATTATATCTTGTCCATCAACTGCTGAGATTCCTCCTTGGCTCAGAGCAAGCAAAGCATCATAAACCCATAACCTGCACATTGGATCTCACACTTCATCAGATATTCAAGGCTTGCACACTTGCACTTTGGCCTAATGATCTTCTTCTCCTTATATAGGTTTAGGCCTCTCTCAATACCATGGTCCAAAACCACATAGGACCGATACCTTGGACCCAATACTTGGGGTCAATACCTCAGACCAAATCCCATTGACCAATACCAAAATCCCATGGACCAAATACCACAGACCAAATACCATGGACCAAAACTTAGTTTTCCAACATGTATTTGCCTTTCCTTCAGTGAAAATGTGTGTGTACTATATACGTGCCTTTGTATATAGTGAACCTACGTGTATATGTAGCTTGGTATATAGTGAACCTTCGTATACCTTTCTTTCTTCATTCTTGTTGTTTACCTGCTATACTATGATCTTTCATCTGAGATAGTTGCCTTTTGAACTGATTCCTTGAAGCTGCCCTGCATTTCATCACATCTATAAATACTACTGTCATGGATTTTGTTACATCTGATATCTCTTCTGTAGATTCATCTAGTTACCATGTACAAGTGAGTTGTTTTGCTACAAGTGGGTTGCCATCAAGTACAACACATTTATCATAATGCAAACAATTAGCTATGATATAATATTTCTTTGTTATACTTATTGTGAAAAGAGTTCGCTTCCAGCTATACAAGGAAATCATAGTTGATCCTAAGATAAAGCAACACCTCGAGGTTCTCTTTCTATCCTCTGCACTCTCGGCCCAATTCATATAGCCACACTTCACCACTTGAGAAATATTTGAAACCATATCCAACAACACCACACGAGTACCTCAACACATGCTTTGTTTCATGCATTGACTCAACCATAGACTTACTAGCTTCCTTCACTGAATCCATCACCACAACTAATTTCTAGTCACCCTAACTAGGTGCCCCCTCTAAAAATGAAGTAGATCTTCCTATGGAAATATTGGAAGCCCCCTATGCCACTATTAATCCCTCTATCATTGAAGCATATCCTTATATCTAGCATGGTCCCCTCATAGAAGGCATATTGCTCCTAGAGACCTCCTATCTATTAGCATTTAGTTTGACAATCTTGACCCATGACATCATCTTGGAAGATTTCTCCTTCCACTTTGCCTAACTATCTTCTTCCTTGGAATTGGAAGCTCTTTCAGTCATTTGGCATGGTCTAGATGTCCTAGCCATCCATACAATCCTCCCTCTCAAACATCAACCACTCTTGTTGAGTCTATGCTCGAGCCCTTAGGCCATACAAGAACATGACCATCTAGTGACTAGAGCAAAGAACTCCTCATAGTCCCCTCCCTCTTTTTGGGAGAACCCTCTTGCCACAATATTTTCTTTTTACTTCTTAATGTTTCCATCTACTACTTGAATCATTTTATGCAAAGCTCCATTTAGGAGACCATGGAAGAAAAAAATTATAATCAAGCGAAAAATACAAGGACAAGAGGCTACCCTAAATAATAATAATAATCAAGGGATAAAAATATAAAGTACTTATCTATTTAGCTAAATATTGTAGAGAATTCTCAACTCCCTCTTGATCCATGCCTCCTTTGTAGCTAAGCGTTACATTCTAGTATTAATTGTTCATTGCAAGGAGGATGATTGAAAGGATTTTTAAAGGAGTGTTCCATTCCAAATGTCTTCTTTATTTATGATAAATGTGATAAGAATGCCAAAAATATATCTCCAAAAATGGTGTTTTGTGTAAACAACCCCCAAATGGAAAAAAAAATCTCAATCTCACAGATCTAGTAATACTCTTTTCCCACTGCAGTTTGACAATGACCTATTTGTAGAATTTGCTAGTGATTGTATCCTCTCTATGTTGACCTTAATCCTGATATTGTGTTGTCATGATAACTCTCAAATTATTCTATTGATGCCTCTAAAATTTCTACTATAAATCTATCTTTTTTCATGGGAACAAAGAAATTCACCCACCGTTTCTATTTAGATTTTCCCATAAGTAAATAGAATCAACTCAAACGATGTGAACCCATTGTGTACTCCATGTTGCTTTAAATAAGATAATGTGTTGCCTTCAAACTTGTTGGAAACATGAGACCCTCTATTGATAACTTCATTAGCTACATGTATGCCCATCATGTGTAAATATATGCAGAGAATGAGATGTCTCTTCTTAGTAGGATCTCCTGAAATATCCATTATGATCCAGACACAACTATATCTAGGGCATATGATATCTTTTACCATGGTTAGAACCCTATCTCCTTCACAATATAATGGTGTGATGGATGATGTTTATGTAGTTTGAATCACTTCATATGAGTATTTGTTTGTTGACATGAAGGTCTTTCACCCTTTTAGGTATTTACCAGATGCCAACTTGGTAAAATTTTCAGTCTACCATTATTTAAGATGCATCTTTCAATATAAATGTGTTATAGACCACAATTTTGGCTTTCCAATTTTTCCATACAACAATCCATGCTTGGTTTGGTACAAAGTGTCCAAAGAATAGCATGTCATGCATCAATACCTAAATGAGTAACAAATGCTATCATTATAAGAGTGACAATTGATACTATAAACTTAGTGCATTCCGAATGCTGTTTTGGGAAAGAAATTAGTATATGCCTCAATACTACATCTTCCTTAGCCTTGGCTTCATTCTTATTATACGTGGATTTCTCCACAATTCCCTCTGGTTCTAGAATGACACCCATGGTTTCTCTTTCACTAAGGCTCTAATACCATGTTGAATTTTCTACAAGATACACAATATAATTCTATTTTCTACAAGATAATTACTACCTAATGATTCTTCACACAATATTTTTTTGTCATTGATATCATTGAGAAATCACACTTTAGAAAATATCAACTATAAATGCAACAGAAATAGTAAATATCATATAAATAAAACCATGCACAATATACACAATATTTTTACCCTGGGAAAACCAACTTTGGGAGAAAACCCAACAAATCTTCTTTTAGGAGCAATTATTCTTCTGCAAGGTTTACAAATCCATTTTTTTTAGAAATCTATTACAATATCAAGTCAAAAAATACTAGTCAAACCATGACCCAACAAGCCTCGACCTTTCCTCTTTGAATTTTTCATTATGCCCTGTGGCTTGGGACCATATCTCTTACTATGGCATATGACCATCTCTCTTGCTGCAACCCTCTCTATTGCTACCCTCTAACTTGGCATCCTTTTGCTTGGTTGTGATTCCTTGCTACCCTTAGAAAGATGAAGAAAAACTCTCATTCTTAGTAATAAAAATGAAATTTCACAACATGTATTTATGCTTGTCGAATGGAATAAAATAAGCCAAGGGATTATTGAAATATGTAACTAGGTTCGATCTTCACAATTATCTTTGTACTTGTATCAATATGTATTTCATGCAAAAACAAAAAGAATAAAATAAAATTTATATTAATATTATTTCATTAGTCAAGAATGTTCTTCCTACTTCTAGGATTTGTTGAGTCAAAGAATTGTAATTGAGCCAAATTCCTATTTGGACTCCTTGTAAGGAAAAAGTAAAAATATTTTTCAAATGTAATTTGGGTCAATTCACCTCAAGAAACCAAGTTGGCCCTCTAGGATGACAAGCTATCTCACTCAAAACACATGTGTTTTCACATGTGAGAACAACTATATATTGACATACATCCTCCACCAAAATGGAAAACAATTTGGTGTTTTTTCTGTGATGAGTTATGAGGTAAAAATATGCAAAATTTAGAGGCTACATTATTGTGAAGACTTGAAAATTCTTGAGGTCATATAGATGAAATAAATTTGAGTTATTTGTGGAAAATGGTCTAAATAAAATGTGAGTTCTCTATGGAAAATGATCTGAAGAAAATATGAGTTCTTTGTGGAAAATGGTTTGAAAGAAATGTGAGTACTCTGTGGAAAATGGTATGAAAGAAATATGAATTCTCTGTGCCATGTGATCTGAGATAAATACGAGTTCCTTATGGAATATGAGTCAATATTGATGCAAGTTATTGTGACTAAGATTGACACTATTTCCTGTGACTAAGATGATATTTTTGGAGGGCTTGACATGGCATCTGAGAGGATGGATTCTTGTATTAGTCTTGTGTCTCGGATTTCTCACTTTGATCTAATTCTATAAGAAGAGAAGTTGGTTGTGTTTCCCCCCTTGTGGGGTTTTTCCTTGACTTTGATCCTACATCTTTGTGTTCATTGTTTTTTGTGATATTCATGTTTTATGTTTTTGGTAATTGTTTTATGAAGAGAACATAATTAAATAAATAAGAAGGAAACAAATATTCACAAGAAATTATCAAATAAGAGAAATACAATCTACTTTTCTAGCCTATTGATTTCTCAACATGGTATCATAGCTAAGGTTAGAAGAAGGAAGCCTGACGATCATGTCCTGTTGGCATTTTGTTTTAAAAATATCTTTGAAGAAAAATTCTCTCCCTTTGAAGAATCACCATCATGTCTAAGATATGAAGTCTAAACATCCAAGGAGGTCTAAAACTTATTTTGATAGATTAGTCCAAGATACACTCTCTTTCTAGATTCTGAGCTCAAGAAAAGCATGACTAGTCTATTAAATCCATTCATATTGAAGATCAGAGTAATTATTGAAGGATCCTAAAACGAAATACTTTGAAACACCTGAGACATGTATCATTTTGATTCATCACTATATGGATAAAGTACGAAGGTATGTAATGATCTTTGCAATAAACCAAAGTCCCCTTAATATTATGACATGCAAAAAACTTTGCAATAACCTTAGACATGTTGGAAGATCTGAACATGTGATAGAACTTGTACCTAGTCGAGGTCCAAATTGTTTATAGTTAACAAAGTAATGCATTAATTTAAAAGGCCAATATTGAGATGAATAAGAAGGATTTGAAACCTCTATGAGACATCTGAAGCTTACAAGTAGAAGACTTGAAGTAACCATTTATCTCAAAGACACCTTTATTGATACATAAGGATTTCTACTATGAAGCTACTACTAGAATTTTGGAAGATAGCATTATAATCAGAAGGCTGAGTAAGTTGAAGAAGGATAAGCTTAACCATATCTTTGGAGAAGCCCAAACTGTTCTATAAAACTAGAAGTTCAAAGATCCAAGTTTCTTTGTTGACTACAAATCTATAAGTATGAAGTTTGAGTCTAAGTTTATTTCTCTTGAAATGATGAATCCAAGCATAATATATTTGTGAAGAAGTTCAAGCTATGTATATATCTCTTTGTCATAAGCCATATATAACACAAATCCATTCTTTGAAGAATTTGAAGCAAGTCCAAATTTTCCATCACTATGGAACGAACTAATAGTGGCTTCAAATCCAAATAGAGTAACCAACAATCTGTGATATAAAGAAGAAGGACCAAGTTTTTGACATGAAATCTCAAGCATATAAAAGTAAATTATTGTGATGAAAATATCTTTATGATATGAACCTATGATAGACCCTTCTATACCCGCGATAAATATAATAAAGGAAAAAAGAGAACAAGAACATGACAATGAATAAAATAACCTTAAGTATATTGTGGCATTATTCTTCTACAACATCAATTAAAACAATATCACTACGCAAGTTGAAAGACAAGCATCTGAACTCATGGCAAACCACTGTTATCTATATCAAGATCAACAAATTTATTGGTATCAACCTTACTGTGACATTACATTGATGATGATGATGATGGTGGTTAATGTCCAATGAGACCAAATTGGTCTATCGAACCTATAATTTTCTTAGTTATTAATTGTCTGGCTTCTCGTCTTTCTTGACGAGATTGGTGTTGTAGCTTTATTTTTTTTCTCTACGGTCTTCCAACTTCCTTTATCTTGCATATCCTTCATCTCTTCTAGTTCTTGGGAAATTGGCGTCTTAGCTTCACGATCTATTGTGTTCATCCTTTTGAAGATAGTCAGAGAAGAAGTTTGGTCTGGGAGATCTGCTTTGCTATTAAATGAAGATTTATTTTGTGTGGTATTCGAATCCTCATAACTGTTGATGCTTGAGGGGTTGTGGAGTTCACTTTTTTGTTGGTGGGCGGGACTTTCCCCTTGCTTTCCTTGAGAGTTGTTTCTTTCTTGCCCGATTTCTTGCGATTCAGAGTTTTATGGAGAGTATTCTTCCTTGATAATAGTGTAAGTTCTTTTTGTGCTCCTTCCCACCATGTATATCTGTGGTGATTCTTTCTAGCAGAAGTTTTTTGGGAGGCTTTTGGGCAATTTTTGGCTAGATTTCCCATCTCAAAGCAGGATCAACATCTGAAGAGGACACTTTCATAATTGAGTTTCTGGTTCCACACATAACCTTTACTTGTTAGGTTTATTTCAGCTGGGAATCTAGCGCTGAAGTCCATTTCCACACAGATGCGTGCATAGGTGGTTCTGGCATATTCCTCTATTTCTGGGCACCTGCAGTAAAATTTCCCGATTGCATTTCCAATGGCTTTTAGCGAGGAGAAATTCCAGTGATGCAAGGGTAGATTTGGCAATCTCACCCAAACTGGTGCTGAGGTTATGATTGTTGTTGAGGGATCGAATGATGGGTTCCATGGCTTCATGAATAGGCCTGATTTTTCCCAAAACCAAGGGCCAAAATATAGAATGCATTATCTGCTTTCAGGGTTTTCAAAATATACTATAAAGAAACCCCTAACATAGGGGTAGATATTAATTTCATCAAAAGTGATGGGTTTCCATACCTTCAAGATCCAATTGTGGAGAGCTTCCAGCCGTAGCCAAAAACCATTGAACTGACAGATTAGGGCACTTTCAGAAAAATTCAAAGCCTCATCATGTGAGGCTTGGACCACTTGGACAGTGGGAGGTGGGGCTTCACTGATGATATGGGCAAGAGCTTTCCCCCAGAGGTGGACAGAACTGAGCCAACAACTATCTTTGTGAAGCTGGGATCCATCTGGATCAAGGTCGATCAATGATTCCCAAGCTTATGTCTGTATGATCCTGTGGAAGAATGAAAAATCCCTACAGAAGAATGCAATTTAAAGAAAAAGAGATTTCATTTGCAAAAATTTCTCGCACCCAAGCATCAAAAGTTCAATTTCTTTCACAACAAGAAAACGACAGAGCAGGATTTGCCTCCTGCAAACAATGGGTTGCTGCGACGGTAGTTTTAGAAAATAAAATCGAAACCCTATAGATCTAAAACCCATACATGGTCAACCTAAGGAAACCCATGGCACTATTATATTATGAGGTTTTACACCAAGGAACAAAGGAAAACATGTATTGTGATCTGAAGTGAAAGAAATAAAAAAAATACAGAGAAAAGAATCAAACTCATTAGTAGAAGCTGATAATTTTGTGAAAAATATAAGTGAAAAGAAGCAATCATGTTACGTCTCTCCCCATACATAATAGAAGAATGGATCTCACGATGAAGCCGATTTGTCTGATTTTGAAGCAATATGAGACTTGAAGTATGTGGAAAAATTTGAATGAAGTGTGAACAATCTAGTACCATACTCAAAGGCTATAATGGAGAACATGTAAAATTAAAAGAGGTATGTATATTCATTTGCAATCAATACTAATTCTAAGATACTAATCTCTTGAAAAAGGTTTTGTGTAGATATATATCATGAGCATTTGAATTCTTTCTTGCATATGAAGGCTAGGAATGAAATGAATTATATTTAGATAGTTTGCTGATGATATTTCTAAGGTTTGTACATTGCATTTTGTAAATTGAAAGGTTTTGAAGACTTTTGGCATTTAGGGTTTGTGAAATCCAGAATAACTTGGATGAAGAAGAACCCTAGGAATTGTTATCACTCAGGTTGTCCCTAAGCTCCTGAAGGGATACAGCCGAGGTAACCACAAACCAATCTTTGGATTACAGGTTCTAGCCCACCTGTAATTAGAGAGGACTCTCTCTTGATGATTTAGCTTTGTTGATGATGATTTTAGGCTAGCTATTGGGTTCAGTGGGTTTTGTGTAGGTTTGGATGGTGTTTGAATGCAAGGAAGATGCATTCAAGCAGAGAGGCATGCATAGAGTGATAAGTTTCAACCCATTGGGCATGGAGTCAAGGAGTAGGACCGCAGGTAGGCTTTCTTGATCACAAGAGGAATATGGATCAAGGTAGCTGCACATGAAACAACCTTCAAGCTAAAGAGATGGGGTGAAATGTAAGGAATGAGAGGCAATTAAGAATCTCTCAATCAGCTTAACAGAGGGAAGCAAAATGATCTCTATCTAGGGGTGGTTAAGAATCCCTGGATAACTGTCATACATGGTGAATTAGGGCAAACATGAGCCAGATGGAATTCATATTTATGCCTAAAACAGATGAAAAACATAAAGAACCAGTAGAAATTGAGCATAGAGTGCAATTAAACAAGTTCTAAGCTAATCTTTCTTTCTGCTGCTTAGATAATGATATATGCATGGAAAGACAGAGGTAAGAAACACTTATTGAGTCATTTATCAGCACAAGAATTCCACAATCACTCTTCAACCATTAAACGTAGTACACAATTCATTCTCTGAGCTCATAAGCAGTATTTGATTATAGAAATTATCAAATATACAATGCGAGTCTCTGCTCAGGCAAAACATCCAACCAACAAAAACCAACCAACCCCCACCCCTTGTTACATTGTTCAGGGTTCTCTTTATAGGTAAAATATCCATAAGTATTTATTACAACCGACCTAAACCAGTCTGCAGGAATTTTTTTTTAAAACCTAAACTTGTGCTGAAATTAAATGCAAATAAAATATCTATTGAGCTGCGCCAGAAGCAACTGGATCAAAGAAGTTAATGTAGTGTCCTCTGTGACTTGGTGCAGTGCTGTTGTAATAACTGAGCTTTGAGCTTTGGTCTACTGATCTTATGTGAGTTTTAATGTGCAATCATTGTGATGATGAGCATTGAATGGTTCCTTAACTGCTTCTTGACTTTCAAGAATTTCTTTTAATGCTTTATTCACCTCAAGCCTTGAGAAGATCTTCACTGATACACTTCGCTGCAACACTGATACTCTTTGACATGGATTTTGGCTTCACATCTGCTCTAATACTCTTTAATGCTTGAACCGGGTCTTTCTCTTTCTTCTGATATGTTTAAAACTGCAAAATCGGGCCTTTTCTGCTTTTTTCGGCACAAAAACGGCTATGGAATCAAAAGATTCCCTAAAGATTCTCTACTATGGCCCATTTCCTGTAGCGATGCGCGATTAGCGCAATCGCACATCGAAAACTCCCTCAGAATTTGAATTCAGGCCTCCTAAGATGCTTTTTCGCGCTTGCGCGCCCTTCTTTGGTGGGTGACATCAACATGATGTCAGCGGTGGGTCCTAGTATGATGGATGATGTTAGCGAGGTGACGTGGCAAAGTATTGTGGCAGAGTGTTAAATGGTGTGGTGCCTTATATGCTTTTGCGATGCGATAGCGGCAACTGAAATTCTACGATCTGTGATGATTTTGCAGTGAAACCTGTCTTAATGATAAATCATGTTTCAAGTGAAATATATGAATGAATGGAGGCATGCGGCGAGGAAGCATTTTTGATGCGATATGCTCCTTCGATGTGATGGAAATATCACGTCGGGGCAAGAGGAAGCGGCATGTATTTAGGGAACATGATTCTTGCGACCACCAATTGCCGATTTGTGATATCGCATCGGCAAAAAAGGGAGTGGGCATATATATGTGGCATATAGAATTGCGATATGCTGATTTGCGAGATGGTATCGGTGGAGCATCCATTGGGGAGGACAAGAACAGGCAACATTACTTTGAGGCCTGCGACAACGATAATCACGTCAGAGGGGAATCCAAAGGGATCGGAAGAATGTTAGGATTATTGCGATCGGAAGAAAGGTATATACGTTTTGAAGAGTATTTGAGGCCTCGGGAGGGTCCGATAACCTAGAAAGGAAGAATTTCATGCTTTGGAAGGAGTCCATTGCATTGGAAGATGGTTTTAAAGGGGCAAGATGAGGGTTCTTGCTATGTTTTAGACAAACTTAGCAATTCCCAAGTGTACTTATGGTTATCTTTCAACCAGGGGGAAAGGGATAAATATATAGGGGAGTTATTAACATAGTTTTTAGTAGGGGAAGGGGAAAATAGACAGGGAGCTATATAATAGAGTTAGAAATTAATATGGGTTGTGACAAGAAAGCGCTAAGTTTAGAGGTCTTAGGCTTTAAAAAGGGGGGATAGAACTTTGTAGAGGACATATGAACACTCTTTTAAGTAAAGAAAATATTTACTAGGGAAATGATATGAAACATGATGGATTTAAGAGATATCAAGCAGATCTCGAGCTCTTTTGGGGAAGTTAGTGAATGATTTGGTGAAGAAGAAGAAGGGAGAGTTAGACATTCCTCGCTTGAGTCCTTCAAGTGGCCACTTCCTGATAATTGTGACCTGAACAGGTATGACACTTGAAAATATGAAATTGATCACACATCAGCATTCTGCAACCTGAGAACTACCTACCCAGCCTACTTACCTAGCATTTTTTCTTCTTTTTGGATTAGGTGGACTTGAACTAGCAAACCCAGCTTTTCAACTTTTTCTTTTACTGTCTTCCTATCTATATCTACACTTATTTCATCCAGGGCTCAGATTGGCTATTGAGCACCCTTGCTTCTCTATCTATCTAGGAATCTGCCAAGATTAAGCTGTTTGGACAGATGTTAATTCTCTATATTCTAAAACAGAAAATTGAAACCTAGGGAGACCAATATTAAACTGTTTGGACCTCCCTTTAATTGAGAGTTCTTGAAAATGGAATAGTATATCAAAACTAGAACACAGAAGTGGCAATTGAAGTGGCACATTCTCCTGGCATCCTTTTCTGGCATCTGTAGCAAATATGGAACATTGCAGCATGCAAAGAATGACATATTTGGCATGTGAAAATGTCAATCATGAAAGACGAGTAACCTGCTGCAGCAGGAGGCTAACAGTGGCTCCACTTGAGGATGGCTTTTCCTTGTGAAAAGTCAAGAACAACAAGTCGGACTGCCTGGATCTTCTATTGTTGTTGTAAATTGAAAATTTTCAGTGCCGACTGTCTGATAATTGAAACTGTGGGAATGAGAGCAGCACTTTCCCTCAACTGAAATGTCTGTGACCTGCGTAACACCGCCTGCTTTCTTCTACGTGCTCTATTGCTTGGACTTTTATATACAAAATAAAATAAAATGCTGATATATACAAACATTTATGTGCAGACATCATCTTGCTAGGATATTTTCAACAAAAGGGATCATGATAATGTTTTAACATTCGGCCATTTACAGGGCCTTCTTCAGCTGTGCTGCCATCTTTGGATTTGAGGAAATATGTGTTGTTGCCTTGCATTGCGCTAATAATGAATGAACCTTTCCACAGAAAATCAAACTTAGCATGTTTGCCTTTGTCTTCTCTTCGTGAATCCCACCTTAGAACCTTGCTGCCAACCCGGAAATCCTCAGCCTTGGCTCCTTTATCAAACATTATTTTGAGCTTTTCCTGCAAAATTTGAGCTCTATCATACACTTGCTCTCTGGTTTGCTGAAGGTGAATGGTCTGATTAATTCTTCTTTGAATATCATTTGGTTCAGCCTGAATCTCCTGTAATAGTTTGATAGTAGGAATGCCAAAGATGAGGAATCTGGCTTCCATGCCTATACTTGCTCATAAGGGCTCATCCAATGGATTCTTGGTTGAAAGTTTGTCTGCCCACAGGGCATTGTGAGCTTCCTATGCCAACTCTTTTGTTTTTTTCCAGCACTTTTTTTATAATGTTGATGAGACTTTTGTTGGATGATTCGGCCAAGCCATTACCTTGAGATAATAAGCTGAAGAGTGGCCCAAGGTATTGTGAAATTTATGGCAGAAGTTGATCATCTTTCTGGATTTGAAAGCAACAGATTGTTAGTGATGATTTTCTTAGGGCAGCCAAATCTAGAAAGGATATTGTCTTCAAGGAACCGGATGATAGTGGAGTCATTGGCTTGCCTACATGGGATGGCCTCAATCCACTTGGTGAAATAGTCGGTGGCTGTTAAAATCCACTTGTGCTGGCCTGAAGAAGAGGGGTGGATTTCACCTATGAAGTCAAGACCCCATTGTTGAAAAGGCTGTTCGGTTGAGATACGTTTAAGGGGCAAAGGGAGCAGTTTTCTTTTTCCTTCAAAGATTTGACATTTGTGACATGAGATAGCAAGTTTTTTGACATTTGCAAATAGAGAGGGCCAATAATAACCAGCCCTTAAAATCTTGTCAGCAGTGGATTTCCAATATAGATGCCCTCCACAGTCCCTTGCATGGAACTCTTTCATGATGCTGTTCGTTTCATTTATGGTTAAATAGTTTAGCAGTATTCCTTCATGATTTTTCCAAAACACGGCACCATCTAAGACACAGAACTTTAGAGATTTCATCTTCAAAAATATTTTCTTGGTTCTGGACAATCCTGAGGGAGCACACAGGTTTAACAATACATAGCAAATATCAACATACCATGGGGATTGTAGAAAGGTTTCACTGATCTGTGGAGTCGCTAGCTCCTGTTCATTGTCCAACTGGTTGATGTCTAAGGCCTGAAGATTTGTTTCGGACATTAGCTTGGCTAAACCTTGTCCCTTTATCAACTTTGTGGGTTTTATCTCAATGTCATATTCAAGAATATTGGCAATCCATTTGCCTCTTTTGCCTTCTAGTCCCTCTTG
>APFE030690273.1:0-17080 GCA_000404065.3 Pinus taeda | reverse complement strand
TCTATAATAAATTTTCAAATGTTATTCAACTATTTTCATAACATAAAATATAAAAGATAAAATGAAAGTAAAATCCGTCATAATGGATGAACTTCTTTTTCCAAATTAATACTTCATTGTTGAAGTTGTTGCTAATGATTACCATGATTGGCCATTTGTATGTCTCCTCCATCAATCAATCCAATCGGGTTAGCTCCAATTTTTGAGGGATTGTTTTTACTTTGCTTTTTGAGGAATTCTTTACAGCTGGTGCCAGAGCTCTTGAATATGAGTCAAGTTTACTCGATTGATGATACTCAAACTAATTTAGCATTGTTTAGTTATTTTTACTATATACTTTTTTTTTATTCTATACTTACGAGAAAACTTGGAAATGGAATTCATGCATTCATATGGGGTTTGAAAGTATTTATGAATGTTTAGTAAAGTCCATTTAGAAAGGGCTTCAATCCATTCTTTATCTTTATTTCTATGTTATTCCACATACTATAAGAATATAACTTAAAGTTAATTCTTTTTCAATATCTTCAAGGTAAGGCATATTGTAGTATTCTACAATATCCAATGCATTGTTCCAAGCCTTATTATACCATCCAATCGATTCTTTAATCTATTTTTTTTTTTATAATTGACTAACTATATTTCCTTTGGTTTAAGGAAATTTCCATCGTCTTTTTATCAATTTTAGAAATATGATTGATGTTAACAGGGTTTTCACCCTTCTCCCATAGGGATTTTTTTTCCAAATTGATCTCGTGTCACTTCATCCTCCTTCACCAGGGTCTCGATGTTGTCAGAAATTTTATGAGATTATAATAAATACTAGAAATTTTATAATTTCTATTACAAAACTTATCTTTAACCTACTTCAGTTGACTTTTAATATTGATGTCATGATTATTGAAAACATGTCTTTAAGATTTCCCTTTTAAATGTCTCCATTATGTCAAGATGCACCTGTTTCAACTCTATCTATTTTCCATATATATTTTCTACTACAACTAATGGATTTTGAAACCACATTTCAGTGAGATGATTTTCACTGGCATAATTTTCCTTTTCTCTGCTAAAGTAACTTGAAAACCTTCCTATATTTTTTTGGCGTTTCATTATAGTTCTTGACTTTGGTTATTTTTCAAATCTTACAATTCATATTCAAAAGCACTAATCATAGTTTTTGATTGATCTAACTGCTTAGAAAATTTATCAATAGACCATTTATTCGTTGTACAAAAACCCCCTAAAGAAGATGCAATCTCCTTTGCAACTTCTACCAGTTCTCCAGTAGGACATTTGGCTACTATTGTAACCTCTTACAATAGGATGGATTTGCCTTTCTTTTCCTAGATCTTTTAAATACAACCTCTAATTGATAACTAAAGTAGTATTTTTTTGATGAAATTACTAACTCATTGACTGGTTCAACCTGATCAATATTGAGAAACTAAGAGGTAAAGCTCTTGGGATTAACTATTATTGGGGTTGCAATACCTGCAAGGGAGACACACTATGCTATTTACGTTGAGCTTATTGGAATTTTAACAACTGAATCATTCAAATCTTGAATAATTGTCTAAGATTAAATCATGGGCTATGCTCTGTAACCTTTTCTTGTTCAATAATGGGTGTTGCATCTTCCTATTGTTGTTGCTCTAACTTCTCTAGTCCTGAAGGATTTCCTTCCTTGGATTTTGAAATATGTTCATGATCTAATCTTTTTCTTTCCATATTTTGTTCCTTTCCTATTCTAGATGTGTTGGATTTAAACCACTTATAGTACTTAGAGACTTTTCATTTGAATTAACTTGGTTGTAAATATCAAATTTAGGTTCACATTGAATAATCTACGAACTAATAGTTTCTCCACCTCAAAGTTCAGCAAGAGGAACAACCAAGATTACACCCCTTTTTCAGAGGAAAGATATGTACATTTCTTCCTTGTAGGCTTGGAAAATTGTCTTAACCATGGGGTCATTTAATATAAACATTTTGAGGCTAACCTCTTCAAAAGAAAAAAGAAAAAAAAAAATCCTTAGTAAATGGTCAAAAGGGGGATTGTGGTGTTATAGATCACACTACTAAAAATTGAGTCAATTTTCGATGGTCATTTTTTGTTTGTTCGATGATTGTTTGTCACTATAACAACAAAAATAGGTCTCACTAAATGTCATTTCAAGTACAATCACAATATTGGTATTTTACAATCGTTTGAATTTTGACATTAGTTATGGACACATGTTGTCGAGGACAAAAGGAGTTTCTTGACACAAGCACTTGTTGGATTTGTAATGCCAATAATATTCATTCCATGTGGTCGGAATACCAATGGAAAGATGATTTCCTAGTGCCATAAGATCAACGAAAGTTGGTGTTAGTTGAATGACAATGGAGGATATCCTTCAATGAACTTTCTATACCTACCATGGTTTTTGTTTGATGGTTTGAAGTTTCTAGTCATCGTAATTAGACCGATGAAAGTGGATGAAAATCAATTGATGACAACATATATCCTTTGACGAATTTTCCATGCCTTCCACGCTTTTTGTTCGACTATTAGAGGGTTGCATATCATTGTAAGTCCATCAAGCACCATCATTAGAAGACCAATAAAACTAAGTATTTTTCATGTCATTGTAAGTCTGTCGAGAACCATCATTAGACAACTGACGAAACTAAGTTTTTTTTAATATAAAAACTACTTTTGGGCATTAATCCCATCATTCATTAATATAAAGGAAATAGATCCATTCTAGCTCAAATCCTAAATAATAAAAGAGTAACAAGATTAATTAATTCATAGCCAAAATTCCTATCATCTATGGTTTTTTATGCTTTGTTAGTGACTCCTTCTAAGATAGAATCATTATGGACTTAGTCTTATGCTATCAATTCTTTGCTATATTTTACCAATATTACAACCATAAGGAAACTTAAATTACTTGTATTGTTATCATCATTAACAATACAAGTAATTTCAAAACTCTTTATAAATTAACCATACAAAACAAAAAGAAATTTAGAACTGCAATCCATCTACCTTTGAGCATATGCAAAACATGCATATGGTAATGGTAAACTTTATAGTATCAATGGTAGAATTTAATATTTGGTTCTAGGTCAAAAGAAAATATTATGAGTGGAAAAATATGTCATTTATGAGACTCATCATGAAGTCCACATGATATTCCCCATTTTATGATAAGATCATAAGTTTTCATAAGGTAATGAAATAATCTACAGGTTGATGAAATGTTTGGTACATTTGTAATAGTGGGTTCTAATAGTTGATTAGAAGGTTAGTTGGAAAAAAAAAAGGTTTTACAACATCAAATAAGGAGAAATTAGGGTTTTGATAAAGAATCAAAGAGAGAAACCTATAAATTACATTCTTAATGGATCTTAGTAAAATAAAGAGGTCTTGGCTCTAAGAATCTTGCACAGAAAACATGAAAAGCCATTTCAAACTCTATAAGCAACAAGGCTTTATAACTAACTCAGAAAACTAATTGAAAGAAACAACTAGAGTTTTGATAAATAAGGAAAGAGATGGACCTATAACTCACACTTATTGATGGATCTTAGTAAAATAAGGAGGCCCTATTTCCAAGAATCTTGCATGCAAGACATGAAAAAAACTCTACAAATAACAAAATCTTATAAATAACTCACATAACTAAGTGAAACCTTTTTATATATATGTGATTACTTAATGAAGGAAATCAATGAATTTGAAAAATATTGAGGAGAGACTAATACATTTTCACTGCATTACCTAAGACCATAGTCCACCTCACTCGAGTAATCTCCAAACAATTTTTGTAGCTAAAGCTTCTTTTTTTTTTCTCTGCAAATGCTAATTCTATTAACTGTAAAATAAAGTAAAAATACAAGGGGGCGAGGCCTCGGGGATCATCTTTCGAGAGCACTCAGAACAACAAAAATTGTCCTATATGAAGGAGAACCAGTTACATAAGCAAGAGTGCAGATATAGACTTCAGGAATTAACCAAGATAACATGAAGTAGAGGTGGTATAACTGGTTGTCTAGAGCGTGTGACCAGAGAGCTAGCCCAAGACAATGCTCAAAATTCCATATGAACTTTACATTGCCGCATATCATGGAGAGAAGGAAGACATCCATAACCACCTGTCTGAAGAGGCCGAACCAAAACCGCATCCAAAACCGATATGGAGTGGGCCTAGATGGCCTCAAATTGTTGTGTCCTCATTCCAAGGTTCCTCTGCCACCTGGCAAGCAGTGTCCTCCCAATCGTCATAACAACCTACATTTTCGTTGCCTGGGTGCCTCAGCAGGGGACGCGAGTCACTGTCATTATCTTCCACGTTCCTTTGGCTCGCTGCATCTAGAGGCAGAGATGCGCTGGGAGCATCGCTTCTCTCAAGCCTCTCCCCCTTACCTTTCTCCAGAGTTTCCTCTACCATTACCTGCAAGTTGCTTTGACTGTTGGCCTCTCTGAAAGCTTCCTGGGGAGGCTCAGACATCATACAAACCCAAATTGGAGCCGAAAAATCTTCTTCAGAGAAGAGAATAATGAAATTGACAGTGATTAGTAGCCTATTAAGATTGCTCTGAAAAGTAAAATGATTGGTTTGAAACCCATGATACGAATAAGGTTTGCGAGCAGGATTCACAGAGCGGGCTACCTGTGGTCTGCCACGCCCTCCACGACTCCCCCCAAGACAGCTTCTTTGACTGTGGCATACCATGGTAAGGAGGTTAAGGAGAGGCAGATACACAAACGAAGATAGACAACACAGGAAATCAAAGGCCGAAACAAGAGCGTAGTGAAACAACACAGTAAACGACTTTGGACAAAGACAATAGGTCTGCAATTGCAAGAAGAGCGGCACGGGTCGAATGGCAGGGGTATTAGAGAGCTAACCAATAATTCCTGAGACAGACTTGCTCTTGAGACACACAGCTATCCCAAGCCTGAGATTAACAAAGAACAGAATACTTATAAAGAATTTACCTTTGTTTCCAGAGACCAACCTTCCCCACAGACCCGTATCCAGCTTCGGCCAAAGACAAGGTGGAGCGCTAGCAGCCCCGAGCGCCATGGTTATAAAAGCCAGTACCTTGCCTTGGGCGAGGCAAATAGTAAATGCATCAAGCATGCCAAATCTGTTGCTTTGCAGCAAATCCATCGCAAACCAAATGAATTTCTAGTGTATCACGCTCATGAACCAAATAGACTTTTGGAGAGTCGCGTTGGTCTGCATCTGGTAGTACCAAGCTCATCCATCTGTCCTATGATTCATTAATTCCATTTATTTCACTCGCATCCGGGTTTTTGTAGATAAAGCTTTAGAAAACCAAAAGAGATTTTTTTAGGCCCTAGCTTCCTTGGGATTTTGGAATAGAAATTGAGTTCCATTATTCTAAAGCAAAGGCTTGTCTTTTTGTTTTCTAGCCCATAAAAAATGAAGGGAGAGCTATCTCATTTTTTTAGGATCCCTTTTCTATTCATGCTAACAATGCCCAGTAAAATGGAATCACATCAATAATGCATTTCACAAGTACTAACCTTTTAACCTAGGAAATCCATCTATTACACCAAATATGACTACATTCTCAATATTTTCCAAGATCCATAACCAATCTTCCTTTAGATAGTTCTTTGGATCAATTGTAAAACCCAAGTATTTACAAATACTCTTGATTTCCTTAAGTTGTAGAGAAATAATTCTTGTAATAACACTTTCATCATCTTTAGATAGACCCCACTAATACATGGATTTTTCACAACCATTGATGACCATTCTTGTGGCCCTGGATAAAATGTCCCAAAAGTCATTCAAAATTTCCATGTCTTAAATTCTCTTTAGAGAAAATGAAGAGTTTTCCACAAAATGTAGATGTGTAAAGGGACATTTTGGATCGATGAAGATACCTTCAAACACATTTTTATTTTTTTTTATCTTTGATTAGTCTAATAAGGCCTTCTGCCACCAAGAAAAAGAGAAGAGGGGAGAGAGAGAATCCTTAGCAAATCCCTCTTTCTACATGAACAAAAGGTGAGACTATCCCATTTATTAGTAGAGAAAAAGAAGTAGTTTTGATGTAGTTTAGAACCCAAGTAACAAAGGAATGGTTGAATCCAAGGTGGATTAGAAAAACTCTAGCATAAGTACAAAAAAGTATGTAATATCTCATTCAAAGAACTCATTTAAAGGAATATGTCCAAAAAAAAGTACGCAAGAACTCATTCAAGTATAATTAATACATAAATTTGTCTTATTACTTAATTGTACAACATCAACCCTTTTTTGCCTCTTCTTACAAGTTGCTAAAATTTTCTTAAGTGCCTCATCAATATCCGCATTTTTATCTACTGGTAACTCTTCGATGTTATTGTACTTGTGTCGCCTCATGCATGGCACGCCTAGTCACATACTCATGGTGTGGAGGATGTTGTATGGGGCATTGCCTATAATAACAAAAATTATTAAATTTATATGGCTAGTTATTAAATATCATTGAAGTAGTTCATTAATAATACAAAATACCTTTGTAATGTAATTATTTACTTAGTGCACTAGTCGACACCATTGAAATGGTTTCCTTATGCTCCTGTTTTGGTAGGCAATCCTCATGTAGGTAATGTTCCTAAACATGAATTTAAGTGATAAACCAATTAAACAAACAGTGGAACAGTGGAAAATTAAAAACATTTAGAAAACACCCATGAAACATTGTAATACTGGAACTCCTGAGCCATATATTATGAAATATGAGAGCTTGAGTACAATATATAAATGGAGTAGTGCACCTGGGCTTGTCTCAAGGACAATCTGGACCAAACCTAGGTGGTAGAATAGCTAGAAGGATGGATGTTCAGTTGTTGCTCTACTATGCTCTGCGATGTCCCAGTAAACTGCTGATCTGTTGACTTTGGCCTACTGGAAAGTGCCCAAAAACTGCCCAGAAAGTTCTACCCTTTTAGCCTTAGACTCCTTGGACAAAACACAGAAAAACCTAGAAGGGAATTTCTCTGATTTTGAATTTGGATTTTTGGCCCCTTGGGAGCTGCTCTCTAGCTACATCTACTAACTTTCAGCCTATTGGAAAGTGCCCAAAAACTACCCAGATAGACTCCTTGGGAAAAAACCCAGAAAAACCTAGAAGGTAATTTCTCTGAGTTTGAATGAGATTTTCGGCCTTTTGGGTGGCTAAATCAACCTCTGCGTATTTCTAGCTACCCAAAAAACATGTAGTCCCTTCCTCTGCATGGTTGGATGAGTTTCGAATCACTGTTGAAAACTCCTACAATCTATGTGGAACAACCTCCCTAGGGTGGGAACGGATGGTCCCCCGAAGTAGAGGTTGAATCTTCCCTACAAAAGACTCGTGGCTAAACAACTGGTAGACGCGTTAAGCAGCAAAGCGTACACAAGTGAGTTTGTTTGTCAAATATTCAGAATGAAAACAGAATGAGAGCTAATCTCTCTTTATAACTCCTTGGGCCCCCTTAACCTCATGTGGGTCCCTCCATCCACCCATTTGATTTTCCCTCTAAGCGTATCGAATGGCTAATTTGAAATCCTATGTGGGTGGCCCCCACATCCCACTAGCACCTAAATAAAGTTGATTTGGCCCATAAGTCCCTAAGTGAAAAGTGTGGGGCCCTCTTCCTTAGTAAAAAATGTGCAAAATTGTGTAGCAACACCCTGTTACTAATGTGTTTGAGAAGGGACATGATAGTCCTTCCCTCCCAAATGTTGCTTGCCCTCAAGCAACCTCAAAGCTAGGTGCTCCAAAATATGCTCACCCTCCCAGGTGGAATTCTCATCTAGAAAGTTCTTCCAATGCACCAAACATCACTTGTCCTCAAGCAATGCATGAAAAAACACCCTCCCTAACTGTGGACCCCCACTATCACTACAAACTTCACCAGGGTCTCAAATGTGCCATTGGATTGTCCCTGACTATTGTACTATCCTATAGTGATGGAGTCCCTCGATACCAAGATCCGAAGCCAACCTGATCAATGTGAAACCCCCTTGCTCCTCTCACTATCCTGCTAGATATGGGCATTAGAACTCCTGTGTCTATCACCAATGAGTAGAGCATCTTGATGATGTAAAAATCTGCCCAAATCCTCATGAATTTGCTCTATCGAATAATCCATCTCATGCACTACAAGAGTAAACTCCTGAATATGCAATCCAATCCTAGTGAAATTGAACCCTCGTCTACCCGGGCCTCCCTTGATCTCCTCTTATTGATCACCCTACCACATTGGTGAAGTTCTCCACACCATCAATGAATCACTAAAACCAAATGGAAGATCTGCATGACCCTCCCCTATAGAAACCAACTTACCTCTAGAGATAGTTGAGCTTCTCATCCATGTTATGCTATAATCCCTAGCCCATCGCAGAAGGAACCTATCCTATTGACATCGTGACACTCTGGTTATGAATGAATGCCTAGCATGCTCGTACCAAAACCTCGTCTCCCATAACTCTTTGCCATAATCTATGCGATGATCGAGGCTAGGCCAATCTTACCAAAGTGACTCAACAATGCCAGTGCCTATCACTCCATGGCTACCCAAATCTTGAGCAACAATCTACCTTGTCCTATAGTAAGGACTTCAGTTATTTCCCATATGTCTGCCTGTGAACGAATTAGCATGCTTGTTGTCCCGACCATTGTCACTGAGGAGTGGAGTATCCCACCAATCCATTGGATCCCTGGATCCCATAACCATACTGGAGGCCCACAAACCCCAAACCTCTCTATTTTTTGTTGTGATATGCTGCTAGTTGTTGGGACCCCTTTGTGCCCCGTCTCTGCCTCCTGTAGGTATCCAATAGGTAGGCACTGCGCATCAAGAACCTGTGCCACAAATATCTAGTTGTTTTGTGCCTGCAAAATCACATAGCGAGATCTATTGTCCCAGCTCCTGATGATGTGCTCGGGTATTGCCAGAAGCCTAGGCATCATCCTTCCAACAAGGGCTATTGTCCTCTGCACCTCCTACTCCCCTAACGCCCCAAGTTGTCCAACTGAAAAAGCACCAGGTAACTCCCTCTCAGTCACCTCCCCAAGTGTGAACCTAAGGGTGGAACATATGCTACCTCGAAAATCAACCATGCCATCCCTATGTCTATAACCGTCAACTCATGCAGCTACCAAGTATCTGAACTGGAGAGTCTCCTCTTGGCCCATGACACATGGTGTCTAATCCAAGTGCCTAAGGTGAGTCCCCCATGCCCTGTTGCCTGAATGGAGAGTGTCAAAGTGAAACAACCAAACTCTCTGCGATTGTAAGCAACACTGGAGGATGATGGGTGGGTATGTCCCAAAGATTATGATCAAGAGTCTGCCGGAATGCTCAAGAGTAATCCTACGGACGACCCTATCTCCACCTCAGATCTACTGATAACTCCCTCGAGGCCCTGCCTCCATTAAACATGGTGTCCCCAAATGCTCGACAATGTCCTTATCGATCCTCGGTGAGTTGTGTCCAATGGTACACTTACTATCCCTTTCCATAAGTCTCCCTTGAGGCAAAGCTCCAAGAGCTCATTGCATCGCATCATGTGTCACTACATACCACCAAGTACCACCGCACTTCATGAAATGCCACTATATGCCACAACCTATCCCTATACACCACTAGATACTCCTGACTACGACTATACCATCCTGTACCCTCCTATTTCCTGCCTGTGTCACTGCACCTGTCGCTCCTCGCATGTCCTCAATGCGATGTGATTCACTCCTCCTACCCCACAGTGTAAACCAACATGCTATGGTATACCACCAGGTATCTCCATGCTCCTCGCTGCATAGCCCTGCACACCACTGGGAGTTATGGCCTAGAATTGGGTTTGTATTCATCACGTCACATCCCTCTATATAACATTGAACGCTACAACATGACTCTGTGTATTCTTTTGTACCACTACCTACTAGCATACCACCCTATAACATATGGTATCATGCATGTGCTAAAGTGTGACACTCTGATAGTGACCCCACCATGACACACGTCATGTTCCCTCGTTCATCTTGGTAGACCTGAGCACCCTAACTCCACTCCTACTAGGGAATATATCTCTGCTGTGCCGATCATCTGTGACCCCTAAGTCATAAACCTCAATGGTAGAACATCGTCTCTCATAAACCTCCTCGAACCAGCTCCTGCCAAAGAATGTTAATCATCCTACGCCCCCATGCGCAATCAACATGCCAAAACAACCAATGGATTCTGCTCACAAACCACCTAGCTACTAGCATCAATTGGAGCTCCCCTAAAATGCATGCGCTCAAGCATGGGGTTGACTACCTCATCAATGCCATAGCCATCCCTCATGTTTGATATTGGATAGGAAGCCCCGCCTGGATCCCAATGCCAACTTGGGCCTGCAACACCCTCAATGTTTGAGAGTTCCCATTGAGCTTTACTTTGAACTATGACCATCTCCATGAGTCTAGCCCACTGTACCAACTCAAAAGATCTTGCCATCTAACCCCAAGAGAGGGATCGAATGCAAAAACCCTAGCACATAGAACAAGCCTGACATGCGGATGTTGCATCTTGTGCAACTCTGATCATCTCATTCCACTACCTAGGTCAACAAATTAGATCTAACTAGGTAGCTTTGTCTCTCTCTCTCTAATGGGTAAATGTGACCCAATAGTGCTGCTAACCTGGTCATTCCATTTGGTATGTCTAGACAACTCCACCTTTCCCAATCCAATGCATAAGGATGGGCTAATAATGTTGTAGATCCAGTCAGTGTGCCTCTGAAGTGAACTATGCTGAAATACCAACGTGTGGTCTCTATGCTACCCCTCATCATTAGATAGCCCAAAGGATGGTCGCACATCCTCCTCCATCATGGGCTGGACATGAGCCTCCAACTGCTCCTCCCTAGACAACCAAACATGCAAGACATGCTCATCAGTCAGTTGTAGATGACTGTCCTCCGGCAACTGTGTCATAGATCTAGATGCCTCTGTATCTATTTGCTTCTCATCAACAGTGGGGATGTTTCCTAACACCTCATCAATGGATGGTCCTATGGGTGTATGCTCTACTTTCTCACCTAAGGTGTCAACTGGTGTTATCAAAGAGGCCCCCAACAATGGTGACTCTTGTGCCACACTAGGTATACCAATGTGATCTTCACACTCTTGCGTGTCCTCTACCTCATGTTCAATATCATCCTCATGCCCCTGATGTCTAAGACCAGGTCTCCACCAACAAAACCATCTCCTTGACTCATCCTCTAACTGTCTCTGGCCTGCCTGTTCCTTTCCAGGAGATCTGGTGCCCTGATTCTGTCGGCTTTCCCCATATAATGTAGATGGTTGTACCCCCACGGCTTGTGCACATCTAGTGTCTATGTTGTAAGGACAAGGATGGATCTGGTCTAACACCTTCCTCAATTGAGCCAACCTCTCATCACTCCAACAGATTCCACCCCAGAATCCTTGCATACTGAATCTCCCTTGAACTATGGGTAGTGTAAAGTGTAACTCGTCACTGTGCATACATGCCCAAATCTCCCATGATCTTATTGGTTACCCACAGTTGGGCTAAGATCATGCTCTGATACCACTGTAATGTTCCTAAACATGAATTTAAGTGATAAACCAATTAAACAAACAGTGCAACAATGGAAAATTAAAAACATTTAGCAAACACCCATTAAACACTGTAATACTGGAATTGTTGAGCCATATATTATGAAATATGAGAGCATGAGTACAATATATAAATGGAGTAACTTGGGCTTGTCTCAAGAACATGCCAGACCAAACCCAGGTGGTAGAATAATTGGAAATATGGTTGTTCAGCTGCAGCTCTATTATGCTCTACATTGTCATAGTAAACTGTTGATCTGCTGACTTCGTCTTGCTGGAAAGTGCCCAAAAACTACCCAAATTTTTTTTCCCTTTTAGCCTTAGACTCCTTGAACAAAAACTAGAAAAACCCAGAAGGGAATTTCTCCGATTTTGACTTCGGATTTTCGGCCTCTTGGGAGTTGCTCTCCAGTGACATCTGCTGACTTTTGGCCTACTGGAAAGTGCCCAAAAACTCTCCAGAAAATTCTTCCCTTTTAGCCTTAGACTCCTTGGACAAAACCCAGAAGGGAATTTATCTTGACTTTGGATTTTCGGTCCCTTGGGAGCTGCTTTGTGACTACATCTATTGACTTTCGGCTTGCTGGAAAGTGCCCAAAAACTGCCTAGAAAATTCTGCCCTTTTAGCCTTAGACTCCTTGGAAAAAACCCAGAAAAATCCAGAAGAGAATTTATCTGATTTTGACTTTGGATTTTCAGCCTCCTAGGAGTTGCTCTCCAACTACATCTGCTGATTTTCGGCCTGCTGGAAAGTGCAAAAAAATTGCCCAGAAAATTCTGTCATTTTAGCCTTAGACTCCTTGGACAAAACCCAGAAAAACCCAGAAGGAAATTTCTCTGATTTTGACTTTGGATTTTCGGCCTCTTGGGTGGCTAAATCAACCTCTGGGAATTTATGGCCGCCCAAAAAACACGCATTCCCTTCCTCTGCGTGGCTTACTGAGTTGTGAATCGTTGGTGAAAACTCTTGCAATTTTTGTGGAACAACCTCCCTAGGGTGGGAATGGATAGTCCCCTGAAGTAGAGGTTGAATCTTCCCTATGGAAGACTCGTGGCTAAACAACCGGTATAATCGCTAAGCAGCAGAACGTACGAGAGTGAGTTTGTTTGTCAAATATTCAGAATGAAAACAATGAGAGTTGATCTATCTTTATAACTCCTTGGGCCCCCTTAGCCTCATGTGGGCCCCTCCATCCACCCATTCGATTTTCCCTCCAAGCATATTGAATGGCTAATTCGAACTCCTATGTGGGTGGCCCCCACATTCCACTGGAAACTAAATAAAGTCGATTTGGCCCCTAAGTCCCTAAGTCGAAAGTGTGGAGTCCTGTTCCTTAGTAAAAAATGTGCAAATTTGATATATAAATTTCTACTATAGATCCTTTCTTGAATCCTTATTGCTAAAAATACTTGTCAAGACGATAATACCATGCACGAGGAGCTTGTTTTGACCAATATAATTCCTTCTTAAGTTTGCAAAAAATATTTTTCAATCATTGCCCAGTATAAATCCTTTGGGTTTTTTCTGACATACCTGTATTTTCATTTTCCTTCTTGTGATGCTTCTCTTTCTTCTTCTCCTACAACCTTCTTGGATCTTTAGTAGGGATTAGTTAGTCATATGAGTGTGTTTTCATTTTTGGTACTTGTGGATGCTTCATCAATCACGACATCTATACTTTAAAAATTATTTTGGAGCCTTATATTATAACATTTATATCCTTTTTCTTCTGGAAGAGTATCCAAGAAGGATTCCTTCATCAGATTTGGATTTAAACTTTCCAAGCTTATCATTTTAAAAAAATTGCTTCCAAATATTCTAAAGTGTTTCACAACTATTGGCTTACCATACCCGAGTTCATATGGAGTTTTACCATTGTTTACTCAAACATGGGCTTTGTTAAGTATATCCACAACTATATGTACTACTTCTCCCCAGAAGGTGTGAGGTGTTCCTCACTCATCCAACATAGCATGTGCCATTTTTTGAACTATTTTGTTCATTCTTTCCTCCACCCCATTCGGTTGTGGAGTTTTAGTTAAGGAAAATTGTCTTTTGATGCGAGGCTACTCACAAAAATTGAAAATTTGATTTGATATAAATTATCCTCCTTTATCAAATCTAAAACATTTTATTTTTAGTTCCAATTCATTTTCCACCATAGCCTTGAATATTCTAAACTTTTTAAATGCCTCGTATTTATACTTTAGTAAACCAACCCAACACATTATTGTAAAGTCATCAATCAATAGCATGAAGTATTGTTCACCACGAGGAGACTTATTTCTCATAGGTCCACATAAATCAATGTGAATAAGTTCAATGGGTTCACCTAAAGTGAATTCTTTAGCTTTAAACTGAACTCTGGATTTCTTACCACATTGACATGATTTGCAAATATTATTTTCAGGTGGAGAAATAATGGGAAAGTCACGAACTGCTCCAATCTTGCTTGATTTGTATAGTTGAGAAAAGCTGAGGTGTCCCAATATTTTGTGCCAAAACCAACTTTCTTTAGATTTTCTAAAAAACAATGCTCTTTGCCGCCTTTTAGGATATATACATTACCTGGAGTTTTGGTTCCATTGATTATGGTCTTACCTATATCCAAATTTCTTACCACACAATTCTTTGATCTGAAATAACTCCATGCCCCTGATGTCACATTTGACTAAGACTTAAAAAGTTATTTCTTATCCCATCAACAAATAATACATTCTCAGCCTTGACCTTTTCTTTTAAAAACACATATCCTTTTCCTTTAATAGTAGTAGATGAGTTATTACCAAAAGCTAGATTCTTTTCTTTCTTAATTTCATTAAAAGAAAAAAACTTGTATTTGTCACTTATCATATGCTTTGAACAATAATTGTCAATGTATCATAGATTCTATTAATCTCCTGCATACAATGCTAGACCTCAATTTTTAGAGGAAGTGATTTTTTTTCCATACCTTGGGAGGTTTTGTCTTCTGTTCATGTTGATAAGATGAATTCGTCTTGATTCTGCTATCAGTTTCTTCATGACAAAATTTATTGCAAATAGAATATTCAACTTCATTCTCAAGAGGGGAGAAAGCATTATAAGAAGAATTCTTTGTCTTGTTTGCATTATGTTGCTTTCTTGCTTCTCTAGTCATAATCGTTTTATAAGCAACATAATGAACTACTTTGTGACAAAAGTTGTGACAAGTGAAGCATTTACCATTGAAGTAAGAGTACCTGGGAGTATAATATATTTTTGAGTAGCTTGCCCTTTTTTCATGGAATGGTTTTTTTTCCTGATAATATTTTGGCCCTTTATTCTTTTGATGAGTCTAATGATTGCTTCCTTTTACCGCATCGACGTAGATTTTTGTACTTGTTTCCAAAGATTTCATAGGTTCTAATGTTTCACCATTATGATTTGGATTGTATCCAACACCTGTCTTGACTAGTGGAGGATGCTGAACTTTAATGATTTCTTCTAAAGCTCCAGATCCTTTAGCAAATATAATGTTTAAAGCCTTTGTTTTCTCAAGTTCCTTTCTTCGACCCAAAATTTCAAGTTCTAAGTTTTCGCAATGCTTTTCCCTTTCTTGGACTTATTTATTCAAATATTCTTCTACTAATTTAGCTTCTTTTAGACATATCTTTACCTGAGTTATTCCTTCAACAAGGGTGCTTTCTTTAAACAAATTGATTTCATTTTCTTGATGCTTGTTTATAACCTTGAGTCTATCAATTTATTTCAGATCATCCATAAAGACATCATCAGACTCATCTACACATTGTTCTTCAAATTCCATAAGTAATTGAAAATCTTGGTTTGATTCATCATCCTGATTATTTGGAGAATATTCACTATCTTCACGAGTATAAAAACTTTTCTTTCTAGTAAAGCCTCTTTTTACATTCTTCTTTGAAACATTCTTTCCTTTTTCATGAATTTATTTATAAGGACACTTAGTGGTATAGTGACCTACTCTTCCAGAGACAAAATATTTGAAAGGAAGCTTAACTTTGAACCTATTGGTTCCTACTTGGAGCTTCTTTACAAAATTTTCTTCTTCTTTATATGAAATGTGACTTGTTTCCTTAGGCTCTTATTTTTATTTTCCTTTGTTTATGGATTTGAATGTTACTTCTCTAATACCTGATGTATCCACTTTTCTCATCTCATAAACTGTTAAGATCCCATGGAGCTTTTCAACAGTGAGATTCTTCAAATCCTTCATTTCTTCCATGACGAAGACTTTGGAATAGAACTTTGGGGTTAGTGATCTCAAAATATTTTCAAAAATAGTAATATCCTTTATTTCGTCACCAAGAATTTTCATTGAGTTAACAATCTCATCTACTCTAAGGAAAAATCTTGCAATTCTTTCATCATCATGCATTCTAAGAGTCTCCTATTGAATTCTATACGTTTGAATTTTAGCACTTTTTACCTTAGTGTCACCTTCATAGCTTTGGAAAAGCTTATCCAATTTTGCCTTTCTGGTGTTCAGCTGCATGACTTTCACAAACTCATACTCATCCAAACTTCCCAATATGGCATTTACAACGTTTGCATTGATCTCGAAATATTTCTTCCCTGTATCATTTGTGGGAATGGAGGTTGAGTATTGATATCCACCTTCAAACATTTCCCATACATAAGCTCCTAGTGCCTGCAAATATGATATCATTTTGATTTACCTAAATATAAAGTTAAACCATTAAACAAAGGAGTTTTGATAGAAGATACTCCCTCTTGACTACTCATATTGATAGATCTCCCTTTAAGCGATGAAGCTTCTTCCGAGGGACCTAATCTGATACCAATTGTTAGGAAAAATACTGATTGGGGGAGGGAGGTGAATAAGTATTTCCAGTTCACTTTAATTTATAATTTCAAATTTAGAATTATGTATGTGACTGTGGTTTATGCAACTCGCGTGTGTACGCGACTTGAGTGAAGGAAAACAATGTATATACAGTTAACTTATTTTACATATTTTCCATCTGATGTTTAACTTAATCATTGCATTATTAACTTCATTGTCATTTAATATGCAGTAAAGATAAGATAAATCACAACAAATCACATCAACACATATGAACACCGGGATTTTAGGTGAACACCCAATGTGGGAGAAAACCACTGTTGTCGTCATCTCTATTTTCTTTCATATTATATAAATAAAATCATCATTACATCTTGTACTAGTGTAGACTCTTACTAGCACACAGGCACCCACATACAAGAGGCCGCAACCTCCACTCATTCTCCAATACCCACTGGAAGGGAGCTACAACCCCCTAATCTTGTTTACCGGATACTACTAGAAAGGAACTCCTACCCCCTCACTAAAGGTTGCAACCCTCAACACCTTGTGGACCCTGTTTCATAATGTTTTACACTGGATCCACCTTTCAGTCAATCATCAAAACTCGCAGGCCACCTTTTATAGAATTTTCACACTAGACCCAC
>APFE030690264.1:0-17664 GCA_000404065.3 Pinus taeda | reverse complement strand
CTCACTGCCTAATCTATATTGGTGAAGCCTTCAAGCTTCACTCCCTCTTTCCATCTGTACCATAACCTAAACTAAGTAATGCCTCTGAGGTATCTCAACACATTCTTTGTCGCCTTCGAATATAGCTTGGTAAGCCTAACCATCACTTAACTAAGCTGGTTAACTACATAACACATATCCAGTCATGTGTTCACCAAGTACATGAGTGAACCCACAAGCTTCCTGTAAAAATTAGCTGCCACTACTTCACCTGAAGTAGCATCCTCCTTTTTCCAATTATTGGCTAGAGGAGTCTCCATGGGTTTACTACACTCCATGTGGAATCTCTTGAGTATCTTGTTGGCATACTTGCCCTAATATATTTCAACTCCCCATCTCCCTACCATACCTCCATGCCATGAAAGTAATGCATTAGCCCCATGTCCTTCATCTCAAACTCTCTTGCAAGGTACTCCTTACAATATTTGATGAGCTTCTCATCACCTATCAGTATGAGATCATCAACATAAATTACAATGATCAACAACTTACCTTCCACCATAATGTGGTACAGGTTTGCATCCACTTCACTCTTTGTGAAGCCCAACCCAATGAAGTAGCTATCTATTTTGGTGTAGGGGTGCTTGCTTCAACCCATATAATGTTCTCTTGAGTTAGCGCACATGCGACTCACGATCAAAGGTCTCAAAACCTTCGAGCTTCTCTATGTACACCTCTTCCTCAACCATGTGATTGAGGAAGGAATTATTCACATCCAATTAATGGATTTTCCAACCCATCTGTGCTAATAGTGCCAATATATATTTGATGGATGAGTACCTTGCAACAGGAGTAAAGGTTTCATCATAGTCAAGCCCCTCTCTCTATGAAAAGCCACAGGCCAAAAATTTGGCCTTATGCTTCTGCATGCTACCATCTGCAACTTGCTTTACCTTGTAAATCCAATGGGAGCTCACTACTAACTTGTCCTCCGGTCTCCGGACCACATCCCAAACACTGTTTTGAACTATGGAGTCATACTTATCCACCATTACATCAACCCAAACCATTTGTTGCACTACTTCCTGAAAGGAAGATGGCTCTGTCATAACACATGCACCCATAAGTGCCATATATCCAGTGTACCTCTTTGGTGACCTCCTCTATTTGTGCTGAGAAGTGGGTGCTACAACATTGTCTCATACATCATTCAACAATTTGTCAAACTCTCTAGTGTGCTTTCTTCTCTATCTAGAAGACTTTGCCTGAGTGGATGTCTCGGCTCCTAGAACCTTTGCATGTGTGTGCTTTGCATCAATCTGAGGCCCCTCAACCTTAGGAGCTAAATGCTCCTCATACGCATGTATCTCAAGCTTCCTCTTAAGTGAAACTCGCATGTCCTTCTCCTTATCGAATCTAATATCCCTACGAACCATTGTCATCTGATTGGTTGACATGTACACCTGATATTTGTGAGGTGTATCGGTGTACCCCACAAATATCCCCAACTCTGTCATTGGGTCAAGCTTCTTCCATACATATTTGGTTACATGGAAATATACTGATGACCCAAAAATCCTGAACCGACCAGCAACTGGCCTCTTACTAGAATAAGCCACCTCTGGTGCCTTCATGTCAAGTATTTGATGTGGGTTATGACTCTAAACATAAAATTCTGTGTTTCATGCCTCAACCCACAAGTGTAGTGTTAGGCCCTGATCATGCAAAATTTCCCTTGATGCCCCTACAATTCTTTTATTCTTGCTCTCGGTAACACCATTCTGTTGATGGTTATGAGGTGTCGTTAACTCTCGTTTAATCCCTTCCACTACACAGAAGTTCTTAAACTCATTGGATACATACTCATGACCATTATCACTCCTTAGAGATTTAACCTTTTTTCCTGACTCTTTATCTACCAATGCTTTGAACTCACAAAACTTTGTGAATGTTTTCTCCTTTTCCTGCATGATAAATATTCATCATTTACAAGAATAGTCATAAAACAATATAACATAATACCTGTGTTTGTCCATGGATGTTTTCAAGAATGTTCCACACACATCTGAATGGACTCTCTCTAGAATAGACTCTGCTCGACTGTCTCTGTCTCCAAAGGAATACTTGGTGTATGCTGACTCAAGCGTACCTTTGGGACGACCAATAGAGACCTACTGTAATATCTTCAAAGCCCCATGATGCAAGTGGCTCAATCGTCTGTGCCAAGACTCACCAATGTCTCGGCATTGCATATTTTGTGCTTTTGAACTCAAAGAAACGCACACCTCTACCTCTAGCTTATAGATATTCTTAACTTGAATCCCTATCTTCTTTACTAGACCTATGGCTTTGTGTTGAAGGAATGCATTTCCTTTCGAGAAGATCACATCATAGCCTCTATCCTAAAAAATGGCAAATGATACTAAGTTCTTCTTCAGCCCGGGTACATACATAACATTATTCAAGGTGAGTGGAGCCCCATGCTCCCTCTGAAAAGAAATCTTGCCCAATCTAGTAACATTATACTTCTAGTCATCACCCATCTCGATATGCATCTAGAGATCGTTCTCCTCCAAGTCACTAAATAACTCTTTGTCACCAATCATGTGGAATGAAGCTCCAAGTCTAAGTATCATACACTTCCCAACATTGATGACACCAAGTATGTAATGAGGGAAAAGTCCAATTCGAATTGAGAGGTCAAAGCCTCACCTGTCGCTCATCCTTAGGACTTCTCCTTGGACTTCTTGAGTGGAAAATTTGTAAAAAAATGTCCCATCTTGTGACAGTGAAAGCATTTAACTTTTGTCATGTCTTTCTTCTTACCTCCATGATAAGAATTTGATTTGGAATGGGAATTTTTCCCTTTCCCCTTCCTTGCCTTAATCACTAAGTCACAATTCTCTTCATCATTAGCCTTTAATGAAGATCCATCCCTGGTGTTCCTCCTGATCTCATCCTGCATAAAATCTGACCATAGTCATTCCCAATCTGGCAACTTCTCCCAACCATTGACAGATTCCTTATAATTATGCCAACTCTTTGGGAGTTCAAGAAGAGAAAGGCTCACCATATATTCCTCGACAACCGTGATTCCAACACTTCCAAGTTCATCCCAACGTTAAGTGAAATTAGTCAAGTATTTTGGAATGGTCTCGCCTTTCTTCATTTTGATTTTTCAAGTTTATCCTTCAGTGCCAACTTCCTTTGATCATTGATATTCTGATACAGGTCATTCAATGTTTTCCACATAGCATGAGGAGTTTCTTTCCCATGGAGACTCGAGACAATGTGGTCTCAAATCCCTCAAGGATTACCCGCCTTATCTTCGCCACACACTTCTTCCATTCATCCAAGTTTTGTGCATCAGTGATCGTTGGCTTAGGAATTTCCTCTTCAACAAATTCCTTCAATCCATTGTCCTCCAGCACAGCCTCCATCATGTGTCTCCAGGATATAAAATTTGAGTTGCCTTCCAAGGCATACTCGAGCCTTAACCCATAGAACTCCATCTGTCGATCCTAAAGTATGTATTGCAAATTTAACTTTCACCTATAACCCAAAAACTCAAAAATTTGAAATCTCCTCTAGTATATTGTTCTCAGCTCTGATACCATGTATATTTTCTTGTAGATTCACAAGCTCTTGGAATGTACTAAAGCAAGAGTCATGAATCTAATTCTACTCTTTATAATGAGAGCACATAAAGATCGAGAAAAAATTAATCAATAGAGGAAGCGAATCAAATACACATAACAAAATAAATATCTAGGGAAAGCCACAACTCAAAACTCCACTATTTGTATTTCATATATTGGATAATCAAGATGAGATTACAATTCTTGTTCACACAAGAACAATCCCAACACTCAGTAAAATAAATCTTCAACCCACAAGAAAGCACTATGCAACACTTAGCCAATTCACCAGCTCTCCAAGTCCCTATTTCCTTGCACAAATCCTATGACAGATTAACCCATATTAAGAGGACGCCAGTGCACTCAAAACTGCACAATCCTTTGAAGGATTAGTTCCTAATTACATGCACTATCATTGCAACTCAGAAAAATCTAAAACAAATAGTACATTGTCCCTGCACTCTAGTCTCAACTAGGTCTTTCTTAGAATCGACATGCATGAGTTTCTGATGAGGGAATATTCAGTTAACTAGACTAGCACTAATTGAGTTCACTAATGCATCAACTACTGTTAACTCACTATTCATTCCTCAAACAGTTTGAAACTAATTTAACTAGACTTAACTCAATAAACTGAGTTAACTAATTACCACTCATACTTAACTCATCTTGGGCCCCTATAATATAAGGCGAACATATACATGACTTCAGAAAGACTTCCAACTCTAAATTCCTAAGATAATTAAGTTTAATAAACTTAATTAACTCTTTACAAGTTGCTATGCGAATAGAATTCGATTTTAATTCACAATGTAATTCAAGGAAAAATTAAAATGGAAATTCTTGTTGTCATTTTGAACAGGTAGTGGTGGAAGTAGTGGAGCTAGTGATTGCACCCAAATAAATTATAATAAAATGATCCAAACTACCTTATGTCCTTCAATAGTCAAATCCTCTTAATTGCAATGGTTGGAATAAAATTATCTAGCTTAGCCCCATCTCATTCACCTTTTTTAAACTAAAATTGTATTAATGTCATTGGTTATAAATTAGTAAAATGATTTAACCCACCACATGTTGATAAATATTTTAAAGTCAAATCTTATTAATTGCACTCGTTTGAATAAAATGATGTAATCTAGCCCAAGCAATTCAATTTTTTAAAGTGAGATCTTATTAATATTATTAGTTTTAAAGGGTTTCATAAAGAAAATCTAACCATATTAAAAGTTTGTATGGATCAAACCAAATAATAATCTTGATAATTTCATAATTATTTTAAATCAAAATTTCTCCCATCACAAAAAACTCTTATCCCAAAAAAAAATCAAAATATTAATCAATAAAACCATAAACCCATTTCCTTCCATTTTTGAAAAATGGAATCCTATGAATGCCATTAGTATTAGACAATGGTGTGCCCAAGCTCAAAGTGTTATTATGAACTAAAATCCCCCTATCACGAATAGTGTTAAACACCTACAAATCATTATAGGTGAGATTGGTAGATGTAATGTAAGAAGGTTTGTCAATATATTTAAGTGTCAGCAAAGATATATATATGTGTGTAGGGTTGATATGTTTTAATTAATAGTCAAATTAAAACATATATAAATATAATATATAAAATATAAATTTTAGCTGAGAGGTCATATTAATTTTTAAAAAGAAAATTTAACAAAAGAAAATTAATAAATTGGATAAATACAAATTACAAAACGATGTCCTCTAACAAAGCCATGGGGAAAAACTAATATATTAAATAAATAGAAAGTATACAATCAAATCCAACTAATAAAAATGAATGATTCAATAAGCTATAGACCCAAGTGACATTTATATATAATATTTAATTTAATAAAAATTCAAAATCACATTTTAATAACATTTTAAAAGCCAATTATGATTAATAAAAAAAATATAATATTAATGTAGGGTAGTTAAATTTGATCATCAAAATTTAACATAATAATTAATTTATTATACAATTTATCTGTGGGTCCAAAAAAATAATTAATATAAAATATATCTATATATATTAATGATATAATAATTTCAAATACGTGTAGATGAAAGACCCATTAAACACATTAGCAATAGTTATAGTAAATAATTATATGAAAATGTCCATTTATAACTAAAATTAAAAAATTATCAATAAATAAATCAAGTTAGTGAAGGGGTATTCAGGGGATATTTTAGGATGCATAATCCATTTATGCATTCAAAAATAAATTTTAAACAACAAAAAATCACAATTTTGCTAGAAATTATATTTTGAGATTCGAGGCTAAAAAAACGATTTCGTTTGTTAGTTAGTCTACAATAAATTAAGTTTAAGATAATAACTAATTTTTTATTAGTTAACAAGCTTAAATTTAAACCATTAAAAACTAATAATTTAAAGAAATAGTAAATCAATATTTATTATTAATAATCATAAGTATTAGTTTTTTAATTTAATTTTGGATATTAAATTTTAATTTAATTTTGTTTTGATTTAATTTGACTGAGTCAAAATGTTAAAAATTACAACATCCCTCCCTTACTAGGTTACTAGGTTACGTTGGAGGGTTTTTAAATTTCATTTTATTTTTAGTCAAAATGTTTAACAAGATAGGACATTACAACATCTCTTCCATATTGTGTTGGAGAGTGCTTCTTTGGGCGATAAAATTGGTCATTTTTTATTAGGCTGGTCTACAACCAAGTATGCTAGAGATATGTACTAAAATATGATAGAGATGTGTAACTTAATGTAACATTTTAACATTTTAACTTGTGAAAATGAAATAAAAATATCAAAACAAAAAATAACCCTACAAAAATTAAATAATAAAAAAATAAAATGACCCTTGGTATTCACCCATGGTATTAATGTGGAGTATAGCCTATTTAAGGGGGAGATTAAATTAGCCTAGATCCAGCTTAGTTTGATGATATAATTAGATACATAATTAGTTGTAGAAAATGGTAATGATAGTTAGCTATAAATATATAACGTTTATGGACATGTTTGCCCTATGCCTTTTTGTATGTTTTGTTTGGTTGAATGGATGAATGCATAATGTGTATATATGCGTATAAGCTTCATAGTTTCCTATTTAAGTGTTATATTTTTTTAGTTCTAAATCAAAGTTTGAATTGTTGTATTGTTGGGGTTTGTTCAAGGTGATTATGCTTTTAATAAAATCTGCCCTCCAATATTACAAAGTTGATTCGCTAGAAGTTGTAAATGCATTTTAATAAAATCTACCCTCCAATTTTACTAGAAGTTGTAGACACATTTTAATAAAATCTACCGTCCAATTTTACAGAGTTGATTCACTCGAGGTTATAGATGCATGTGGCCTGATTTACTCATGGCACTCACAGAGACTATTCCAAAGGTGTTTTAGGAACAATAGGATTAAGCATAAATGCATAGTTGTTGTAGATGCATGTGGCCTCCATAAATGGCTTGATTTACTCATGGCACTCACGGAGACTATTCCGCTATTAGAAAGGTGTTTTAAGAAGAATAGAGTTAAGCATAAATGCATAGCTGTTGCGAATGCATGTGGCCTATCATAAATGGCCTTGATGGAGACTATTCCACTATTCAGAAAGGTGTTTTAAGAAGACTAGGGTTAAGCATAAATGCATAGTTGTTGTAGATGCACGTGGCGTGCTATAAATGGCATGATTTACTCATGGCACTCATGGAGACTATTCGGTGATTCAAAAAGGTGTTTTAAGAAGAGTAGGGTTAACCATAAATGCATATCTCTTGTAAATGGATGTGGTCTGCCATAAATGGCCAAGATTTCCCGTCAACTATTCCATTTTTTATTAAAAAAATCTTTATATTTGAGGTTCATAGTAAACTTAACTCCTATGTAAACATTTGATCCAAGTATGGTAGAAATATTGTAATGTTTAACATTTTTTTTTTCTCTGCAAAAGACTAAACTATTTTCTATTAACTGGTAAGCGTAAATTTACAATTGGGGGCAGCTGTCGAAGCCTGCGCATCCCATATGTTACAAAAATTCCCTGACAGAGAGAAGCTGGGGATTACCTCCATGAAACTGAACAGAACAACATCCATAGAAACTAAACAAACAACCAAATGCCTTGGCTTTACAGATAAACTGAGAAAGAGAAAGAGAATACTGAGAGTACTGAGAAACTGAGAGGGAGAGAGCTGAGAGAGCTGAGACCAAAGCAACTGCATCCGCCGCGGCTGGAGAATCTCCAAAAAGAACCAGCACCCAAAAATGGCCACCCAAAAACCAAAAAAGGCAGACATAGATGCCAACCATTCAGCGTTCGTCGTCCCCCTGTGTTTCTGCATCTGGCTGACACGCGTCATCGTGGCTGAGCCCTTCTTTGCCTTGCTCCACATTGCCTTCCTGCTCCTTGTCTGCGTTGCCAGCGTCAGGGTCCAGGAAGAGGTTGATGCAATCGCTGAGAGGAGGGATAGGAGAAGGCGAGTCGACCTGAATAATTGGCATGTCCTCTGTTTTGGCTGCCATGGCAAACTGGGCCAAGGAGTGGTCACTGCTGTCGGAGGAATTGGGGTTTATGCAGGTTATTGGAGGAACCTGGTTGATTTCCTCCGTCATCAGGATGGTAATTTGGGCAGAAACCAAGGGACGGTTGAGGTTACTCTGGAATTTGAAATGGGTGGACTGGAAGGCGCTGTTGGGTATCGGATGGCGACCTGGGTTGGAAGCAGGGGAGTCCTCCGGAGGAGAAGTTAAGTTGATGGTGGTTAACTGAGGGGTGGAGTGAGGGCGCGCAACATGTCTTTTGCTGCTGCCTGACTTATCGCCGGAGCGAGAACGCTTCCCCGACTTTTTCATGGTGGAGAGGATGAGGGAAATGGTCAGCGAAGCAGAGAGGGAACCGAGGATGCCCTGTAGAGCAGGTAAAGACCACAGACGAAGATGCAAGGCCGAACAGGGATGCAAGGCCGAACAGAGAACAATTGAAATGCTAAAACTGAAAACCAAACCAGAGAAATTGCAATTGCCGCGAATGAGGCACTTACCCCCACCTGAAAGCTGAATTCTGGAATGAGGAGCGCTGACAGCGGTGAAGGTCTGCCAATTCGAGCTTAGACCAGCTCGATGGTAGTGCTCCCAAACCACCGAACTCACCATACACCGAACAGACCAAACTTCAATTGCAGGCATAATGAAAATTTTGCCAAGCTGCGTCCTGTAAATACCAATCCTCTGGGCGCGTCGGGCTTCGTTCGCCATTAATGGCGCTGTCCTGCACTGTGCTATGGCCATAAAAACCCTCGTCCCGCCTCCAAACGGTGTCTGGGGCTCCACGCTGCTCAGCAGGTGGCGGCCTCATGCGTCTTAAGTGCGCATGAATGCTAGTTAAGACGGCATTAACACCCGGATCCGGGATAATGTTTAACATTTTGACTAGGTCAAAATAAAATTAATAAAAGAAAAAACTTAAAATCAATAATTAAACCCCACTAATCTATTTTAACTCTGGATCTACCAAATATAGAGAGGGATCAAATCTCTTTGCATTTTAAAATAAGTTTACAAATAAAAAACAATTGATACTCTTAAAACTTGGTAAATCAAGAATTAAAATAACTCTAAATTATTATTGTTAATTTGAAAAATTCTCATAAAAACAATTTCAACTTATTAAAAACCTGTATATATCAAATCAAAATAATAACTTTTGATAATTTCACAGAAAAGGGAAAAAAAGATTAATAAAACTCACAAAACCCTAAACCCATTCCCTTCGTTTTTAAAAAATGGGAATCGTATGGGGTAAAAAGTCTCAACCGAACAATCCAACAATATTAGAAAATGGGGTGCCCGAACTGAAATAGTGATTGTGAACCAGAATTCCGCCAATCAGCAACGATCTTAAATATAATTAATTAATAATAATAAAACTGCCAAAACCATGGATATCGTCACAAAAAAAATACCTTAAACACAAATATGAAAGGGAGTGGAATTGACCATGGGTTTATTATCTGTCCCACTTATCTTTAATGCCAACGTCTGGATCCGCTGAAATGAAAATATGAAGGGAGTGGAATTGACCATGGGTTTATTCTCTGTCCCACTTATCTTTAATGCCAATGTCTGTATCTCCAACCTGGGACTGAAATGTTTAAGTAAAGTTATAGCTTTGTTGATTTCTAGTTTCGCTGGAGGATCCTCAATCTTTGGCTAAGATGTATAATAAATTGATCCCTTTGCTCATTCATGCTATCGCTTTCTTTGCTCATTGGGCCCGACACTGTGTTTTGAATCTGAGCAATGTTGATGAAAACCCTGGTCGAGATGATTCAGATTCAGATTTATGATGAAGAGGCACTGTGGAGTAATTATAGTCATCCTATTGACGACGGTACATCATGCAACAACCAGATTCACCACGGTAGCTGCTGCGACACCGCAAGAATTCATGATCCAACGAAAGAAGTCCCATCCCAACCCGATGATACCCAAATCAAGAAGCAACGATCAGATGCGGGGATCGAATATAATGTCTCTGAATTTGGATACGAAAGAGTGGATGGTGTGTGATGGAGATAACCAAGCCTGGAGGTTGTCCGATGGAAACGCACAACACCGCCAGACCGTGTTGAGATTTTGCACACCGTGATGAGATGAGCCGGATGATGTACTTAGAATATGAACCACTATAAGTGCGCTTGTTACTTTGGGAGGTGGAGGAATTGCCTGGATAGTAGGTGAATGCGGTTAAGACGGTAGGTGAAGGAAGGACTGAAGGTGATCCAATAGCCTTCCAACATGACATCGACATGATGCACGTGGAAGCCCCTTCATCAATAACGGTTCGAAAAATGTTAATTTTCCAGTATGTATACTTTATTTGAAAATCCATGTGATGAGGGAGTCGCTTTTTGACATTTAACATGTCAAAAGTGAGCACTAAAGAATTTGTTGGATCGCCTGCCCCAATCGCGGAAAGTAAAGCACTTCTCTGAGCCAAACATGACTGGAGAACCTCTAAAGCGGACATAGCGCACGGACTCTGAGCCAGTTCCTCCACAATGGAGTAATTCTGGGCGGCCCTAGCATTAGGATTAATCGTCACACATTTAGCGGAACCTTTTGGTATCCGTGGTATAGTCTCGACAGGGGGTCGCTCGATATGAAGGTCAGTACTTCCGGGAACAGCCTTGTCCTTGGAAGTTTCGGCTTCACCATAATCACATGACTGAGTAGCCACATGGACGTTTGAACCCATCATGAAAAAATTTGATGATTTTTCCCCTTCCTAGTTGCCCCTTACAGAGGTTCCAGGGTTTGAACTCGTGCCAGCAAGAAGTTGCTGCCCTTGGGGAAAAGGGTTGGTCAACACAGCTTGGGAACTAGAAGTCCCTTGCTGCCCTAACAAGCGCTGAGCGTCTTCAATCTTGGGGCAAAGATGAGTTAAATGGTCTCCACTGCACAACTTGCATGGAAACTTGACTTTCTTTTTCGACTCATTTCTACCTCCACCAGCATTATTGCCGGATTTATTTGCATCAGGATTCCCATCCTGGTTCTTTTTCTTACCTCGTCGTTTCTTTTTCCCATTGGAATTTTGACTTCCTTTGGGGTTATCAGATTGGACAACATTAATCGAAGAAGTTTGGGAAGCGGAAGGGTTAGACGATGTGAATTGGTTGTTAGAAGCAGTTTGTAAAGACAACTGTTGTAATTGTTCAACAAGTTCACCGTATTTGTGTCTACTGACCCAACAATACCATCTGCGTGGGGACCTGGCTTCCGCTTAGCTACATCAACCTTAGACCTAGGAGCATCTGGCAAGTATTTTTGTAGGATCCCAGACTGAGAGTAGAATAATTCTAATTGCTGGGCCCTAAAACTGGCTTGCTCCTCAGAATAGACCCCAGACATGGAGACATCCTTGGAGATCTCAGGTATCAAAGACTTCAAGAACCACTCGAGACAGTACTCCAGAGGGATTTCAGCTTTAATGAGCCTCTTTCTCCATCTCCATTCCTGAATTTGATCAGAAATGTGAGTTGCCCTATCCTGACAAAAAGTGGCCAGTAGTTCGGTTCCGGCATCATACCGGACAGGCAACTGAAAATGGTTCAAGAAAATATTGGCTAAGTCGGCGAATGATGTAAAGTTGCCCCCATGCAACTCTATATACCACTTGGCCGCGTTACCAGTCAAGGTGCGTTGAAATAATCTCAACCTAACCGATTCATCGATCAGGGAGTTCGATGAGCACCATAAGTGGAACGTGGTTACGTGGTCGCCTGGATCCTCACCACTCTTCCCTTCGAATTTTGGAATATCTGAAGGAAGTTTAGTTGGGACCAGAGGCCAGGCCGGATTATACTTGATTGGGTCGTTAGTTAACTTAGTGAGGTCTGGCAAGTTCAACGTTGCCAGAAACGGAAGTCTAGGAGGAGCTTGGGGATTCTACCCTGACTGGGCGGCACTCCCAAAGCTATGAAAAGATTAGCCTGGATTTTGAAAGGCACCAGGCTGCCCGAAGTAACCAGTAGAACCCGCTGAGCCAAAAGGCAAGCCTTGTGACCTAGCAACACTCGGAGTTTGACCAACTCCAGCCGTATATCCACCATACCCAAAAAAGTTTCCTCCTAAAGGATTGTAAGGAGTTGAAAACCCCTGATATGGATTCCAAGCCGTAGCTAGGGGAGGAATACTTTGGAATGAACTAACTGTAGTATATGGCCTATTCCCATATTGGTCGAAGAATGGATTCCTAGTTCTGGCACTACTAAGCCCAGGGTTATGCCAACCTTGGAAAGGATTGCTGCTTTGTCCTACCGAAGAAAAAGGCATAGATCCTATCGTAGGGTTGGAATGTGGTATATGAACACTTCCAAATGGAAAACCTTGGAACGAAGCCGACCCACTCATCATGGACGTGGCGGCCCCGAACGGAGCTGAAGGAATGCATTGTGAATGGGCGCCAAATGGGAAGTATCCAGAACCAAAAGCATTGGTTTGGGAATTTCCACTCGTGGATGGAATGGATGTAGACCCAACAAAAGAAGTGCTAGAAAAAGATCCGAATAAAGAGACGGAAGGGATGGAAATAGTCCCACCCCCTTGTACAGATATGGGAGTCTATACAGTCGAAGCACTTGTAGAAGCCATGCTTCCAGTAGTGGTCATCGAAGGTAAGCGCGTAGCGTAACCTGGACTTGACGGTCTATGCGTTGGAGTCCCAACATATTGCAATACATGTGGATGACTGGATGGTAGAGGAGAATTCGGAGCCGCTAACGACTCTAAAAGTTCTTCTACCTCAATATTATCCTCCACTTGTAAGCGAACTTGAGAAAGAACTGGAGTGTTCCTCTCTTGTTCTATGGAAGTACCAGGCCTTGCTTCAATACTAATTCCCCCGAGGGGAGGATCAATCCTCGATGAGTCAATTGTCGTGAGACGAAACCCACCAGTATTATTACCTCTGCGCCTTCTCGGAGAAGGCTCTAAACTCGGTGGTGAAAGACCACGAAGTCTTCGAGACCGTCTAGGAGATCGGTCAGCCACTTTGAATTTCTTGTTTAAAATCTAACTAAAGACTCAAAATATTTAAAGCTAGGACAACTAAGAGCACAAAGCACCCACTATAAAGTCCCTAAAGATATAGCCAGTCAAACAACTTTCAAGTATTTCCGCTCCGGATGATTAGGACCGTACACCAAAATACAAGAAAGTGAAAAATAAGGAGCCTTCCGAAGATAGTATGGGATGATGAGGGCCCAGGCCTATTAGCGAAGGTATCAGAGGAAGTTACGCTAACCTCCTAACAACAGTCTGCACCGGTGCAAGCCCCCAAGCTTCGCAAGGGTGCCCTCCAGTAGTGCTGCTGAGAGTGATACAACGTCGACCTCAGGTGCCACGGGATTCCCCTCCACAGCCACCTATGTCGTTCCCTAGGAGAAGCAACTATGGATACCAACTCGTCGCATAAGGCACGTGGAACAATCGTGAGGTAAGTTCGGAGAAGTAGGAGAGGGGGTATCTCTCTTCCCTATCTTCACAGACCCTCGTGCTTAACGCCCAGATCCAGAGCTTTCCTGGTCTTCCTAACACTATTGAATTTTCTCTCGTTAATCAGACTCCTATGTTTGACGTTTAATACGGCCTTGGAGAGTTAACTCTCCACTCACCTAATCAAAGGCCCAAAAATCCTAACACTTGTTGGTATATTTAACTTAAAAGAAAAAGTTCTAGTAAATTTTAGTTAGCGCTTGATTTTAAGGGCTGTTTTTTAAGTCAAGGGATGATGGAAGTGCAACTAGTGGTGTTTTTTTTTCGACGCAAAAGAAATTAATAAAACCTAACTATATGCATGTGCACTTTGTCATTGTTTTTCGATGAAGAGTAATTTCTATAGGGTTCGAAAGGAAACTTCTAATGAAATAAACTTTTCTTTTCTTTTCTTTAATTCACACTTCACACCCAAAATTTAACAAAACTATTTATGCCTAAAGAGATGCAAATCTATCCTAATGCAACAACTAAATGCCAAATGCAAGATTGAAAACAACTCTAAAACAAAAAATGAAAGTTGCTTTGCTTATCAAATTTTCTTTTGCCACTTACAATATCTAGATTGAATATGAGATGCTACCATTCATTTCGTCTAAATACTAAAAACAAAACTCAAGATAAACATAAAGCACTTTCACTCACCAAAAGGAAACCAAATGAAAAGCAAGTTCAAGAAAGCAAAACAAAAACTTTTCAAAAAGTTCTCTTCAAAGTAGCAACAAGAAAGTCTTTTTGAAAATGCTCTCAACAAAAACTGAAACTTTGCGATTGAAACAAGAAGCAAGAAACACTTTTGCAAGTTGACACCATACAATGAATGAAAACTCGACAAAAACAAATGTGTTTAAAGAGGCTTTTTAACAACCGAAAGCAGCAATGAAAGCTTTGGTAACAAAAACCAAAAAAGATCAAAAAGACAATTTCAAAAAAGCATCAATTGACAACTTTGATGAAATCAAGAAGTAAATGGTCACAAAAGCGATTTTGTTAAGCAAACAAAAAAGTCACCAAAGGCAAAGTTGAACACAAAGATTTATAACAATCTTTCTGCTCTGATAAATCAGAGCAGCCAAGATTCCAATCAAGAAATCTTTCGTGCTTTTAGCAAAAAGATGATGACGCTTGCAAACACAAAACAAGACCAAAACTCCTTATAATCAGAGAGAAATCGGAGTAAAACGCTTGTTGTAACACATACAACTGATACTGGCGAAAATGACTGTTTCAAACTGACTCAAAACACCAGACAAACTTCAGAGACACAAAAATTTATAAATCTTGAAAGTTGCAAGATATACGCTACTGTACTTAGTGCAGACTGCGTGTATACGCGACTGTGCCTGAGGAAACCTACGTATACGCGGGTTCACTTCAGGAAACAAGTGTTTATACACTTTTGTAACTAAGGCAAAAAACATATATAAAAGATTAAGGAATTTAGACTTCTGTGATCCATAACATTGTTTATAGAATTTTCGGCGAAATCACATAAATATTCTTTTGTCGACGCGTTTCGAACCAACCAGTGTGGTTCATCATCAGGACAAGTTGAAGAACCAATCTAGCCCAGCTTGTTAAATAGTGTGTGTAGAGACTCCAACGGTTAATTTTGACTTAATGCCCCAAGTCAAACCAAAAATATTCTTGTTAAATTTAATTATTATTTTTCTAAGGAATTAGTTAAATTAGGTACATTATATAATACAATAAAATAATATCATAGGTACATCTTATAATTATTTAATAATAATTTTATTTTTTATTTGTCATTTAAAACCAATGGTCCAATTGAAATTAAATTAATAAATTTTTTAATTCATTTAATTTAATATTAATTGATCTATATTTATATATTAATCTATTATTCCAATACTATTATAAACAAGTAATATTCTTGATATATAAAAAATTCTTTACTATTATTCTTAGAAGTTAGTAAAATTTTAGGTGGATTAATTTTTATTTTTATTTATCAAGGTCCATTTAAAATTAAATTCATAAGTTATATCCTCTATCTAATATAATTTTATAAGTAATTTATATTTTTTAGTAATCTATATCTATTTAATAATTTATTATTCCAATAATATTATTAAAATAGCCCATGTAATTGGGTAAATATATTATTACATATAAGGCCAAAAATTATATATGAAAATAGGTAAAGATACTATTAGAATGTTATAGGATAATAATTATTATTTCAATTGGCCTGATTTACTCATGGCACTCATAGAGACTATTCCCTATTCAGAAAGGTGTTTTAGGAACAATAGGGTTAAGCATAAATGCATAGCTGCAGGTGGCCTCCATAAATGGCTTGATTTACTCATGGCACTCATGGAGACTATTCCGCTATTAGAAAGGTGTTTTAAGAAGAATAGAGTTAAGCATAAATGCATAGTTGTTGCGAATGCACGTGGCCTGTCATAAATGGCCTTGATGGAGACTATTCCACTATTCATAAAGGTGTTTTAAGAAGAGTAGGGTTAAGCATAAATGCATAGCTGTTGTAGATGCACGTGGCGTGCTATAAATGGCATGATTTACTCATGGCACTCATGGAGACTATTCGGTGATTCAGAAAGGTGTTTTAAGAAGAGTAGGGTTAACCATAAATGCATATCTCTTGTAGATGCATGTGGCCTGTCAAAAATGGCCAAGATTTCCCGTCAACTATTCCATTTTTTATTAAAAAAATCTTTATATTTGAGGTTCATAGTAAACTTAACTCATATGTAAACATTTGATCCAAGTATGGTAGAAATATTGTAATGTTTAACATTTTGACTAGGTCAAAATAAAATTAATAAAAGAAAAAATTTAAAATCAATAATTAAACCCCACTAATCTATTTTAACTCTGGATCTACCAGATATAGAGAGGGATCAAATCTCTTTTCATTTTAAAATAAATTTACAAATAAAAAACAATTGGTACTCTTAAAACTTGGTAAATCAAGAATTAAAATAAATCTAAATTATTATTGTTAATTTGAAAAATTCTCATAAAAACAATTTCAACTTATTAAAAACCTGTATATATCAAATCAAAATAATAACTTAAAAAAAATTAATAAAACTCACAAAACCCTAAACCCATTCCCTTCGTTTTTAAAAAATGGGAATCGTATGGGGTAAAAAGTCTCAAGCTAACAATCCAACAATATTAGAAAATGGGGTGCCCGAACTGAAATGGGGTGCCCGAACTGAAAATGGGGTGCCCAATCAGCAATGGTCTTAAATATAATTAATTAATAATAATAAAACTGCCAAAACCATGGATATCGTCACAAAAAAATACCTTAAACACAAATATGAAAGGGAGTGGAATTGACCATGGGTTTATTATCTGTCCCACTTATCTTTAATGCCAACGTCTGGATCTCCAACCTGGGACTGAAATGTTTAAGTAAAGTTATAGGTTTGTTGATTTCTAGTTTCCGTGGAGTAATGTATAAATAAATTGATCCCTTTGCTCATTCTTGCTATCGCTTTCTTTGCTCATTGGGCCCGACACTGCGTTTTGAATCTGAGCAATGTCGATGAAAAGCCTGGTCGAGATGATTCAGATTCAGATTTATGATGAAGAGGCAAGTCATCCTATTGACGACGGTACATCATGCAACAGCCAGATTCACCACGGTAGCTGCTGCGACACCGCAAGAATTCATGATCCAACGGAAGAAGTCCCATCCCAAATCAAGAAGCGGCGCGTGGATAGATCAACGGAATGCCTCTTGGACCGTCTACCCGAAGCGATTATGCATGACATTCTGTCACGCCTATCAATCTGCGAAGTCTTGAGAGCCCAGCAAATTTGTGTTGCGTGGCACAACATGGTTTCGTCGTCCAGCATTTTTCAACGACTATACGACAGCAGAAACCAGGAATCCTGGATTTCTCTCACCGACGGTCCCCAGAATCCCTTCGACTTTTGCCTCTTCAACAACCATTCTAACAAGTCGTATTTTTTCCAGACAATGTATGAGG
>APFE030690263.1:0-16513 GCA_000404065.3 Pinus taeda | reverse complement strand
GACTCACCAGAGACTTTGTTGAAGTACATTGGTGGTCTACATAACTACATGAGGCATGCCATCCACATGTTTAATCCCACTAGTATAGACGAGGTATCTGTACAAGCTACTCATCTAGAAGCTAGAGGAAATAATGGAAATCCAGAAGTTGGGGGACCATCCCAACCCACTGTAAGCAAGAGCAAGGAGAAAAGAAAGTAGAAGTGGAAAGCAATGAAGGCTAACACTACACAAAAAGGCAAAGCTTCATGCACTCACTGTAAAAGGAGGGGCATGATGATGAGCACTGTTGGATTCTGCATCTAGAGCCGAGACCTAAGAAGTCCAAGGGCAAGAAGAAGAAGACTGCTGCAACTATTCAAAAAGATTTGCGATCAGATTCAGGAGATGAAACAATCATTTCAGCCATAGGTATAAAGGGTAAGAATTTTGAAGCACCTACTAGTAATTCTGCTCAAACTATTATTGATGAAGAATATGAGAGGAAAAGACATGAGCTTTTCCATATTCGAGTTATTTCCAAACATCAAAAGATTGATACTTTGTTTGATAGTAGTTCACAAGTAAATTTGATTTCTCAAGCAATTGTAAAGAAATTGGGATTAGAAACTAAACCTCACAAGAAACCATACCCATTAGGATGGTTGAAGGATAAAACACAACTACAAGTGACTAGACAGTACAAACTCAAGTTTTCTTTTGGGTCAGCTTTTGTAAATGAGTTTGAGTTAGACATAATTCCCTTCGATATATGTGGAGTTGTTTTAGAAGGTCCTTACTTGTATGATAGAAAGGTTATTTTCTATAGAGCTGAGAACAAGTATATACTTGTTAAAGATGGAATCAAATACTTTGTAAGAGCTCATAAGCTCAAGAATAATTATACTCTCATAAATTTTGGGTAGATGAAAAGAATGATAAATTCATGCAAACAATTCTTAATAATGGTTGTAAAGGAAAAGAAACCTAATAAAAGCAATGTATTTGAGGGTTGTAATGCTCAGTAGCAAGCTGATATAGAAAACATTGTTTCAGAGTATGATATTTTGTTTCAGTAACCCAAAGGTCTGCCACCCAAAAAGGAAATAGTACATTATATTATTTTGCAGCAAAATGTAACTTCCATTGCCTAACTTGGGATGTATAGGTTGTCTGCTTTAGAGAATGTTGAAATCAAGAAGCAGGTGCAGGAGTTGCTCAAGAAAGGGTTCATCAGGCCTAGAACATCACCATGTGGGTCACCAATCATTTTGGTGAGAAAGAAAGATGGCTCGTGGAGAATGTGCATTGACTACCAAGCACTGAATAAGATAACAATAAAAAATCGTTATCCCCTTCCTCGCATATATGATCTTTTGGATCAATTAAAGGAAGTTCTTTATTTCACCCAGCTAGATTTGCACAGTGGATACCATTGGGTCATAGTTTCGGAGCAAGATGCACAAAAGACTACTTTCAAAACAAAGCAGGGATTGTATGAGTGGCTGGTTATGCCTGTTGTCTTGACCAATGCTCCTGCTACTTTCATGAGATTAATGAATGAAGTACTCAGACCTTTTCTTGATGATTTTGTTATTGTATCTGGATGGCATTTTGACTTTTAGTAAAACATGGGAAGAACACTTAAAGTATGTTAAGCATAAATTAGATGTTTTGAAAAGAGAAAAACTTTATGTTAAACTCTCAAAATGTGAATTTGGCAAAACATCTCTAAATTATTTGGGTCATATAGTAGGGGATGGTAAATTGAAAATAGATCCCTCTAAAGTGGTAGTCATTGTGGCCTAAACCCAACTCTGCTACAGAAGTAAGAAGCTTGTTAGGAGCAACACAATATTGGAGGAAGTTCATTTCTAATTTTTCCTCAATTGTAGCTCCCTTAACATGCTTTGACAACATTGAACAGGGTGTTTCTTTGGGTAGGCAAACATAAAAAAGCCTTCGACACCTTGAAAGAAAAGATTAGTAGAGCACCTATATTAGCACTACTAGATCTACAAAGACTGTTTTAAATCCAAACAGATGTCAGTGACTATGCCATGGGAGTAGTGTTAACAGAACACGGTAAACCCATATGTTATCATTTTGAGACTTTTAATCCTGTAGTCGTTAACTATCCTACCTATGATAAAGAATTGTATGCATTAGTTTAGAGTATGAAAAATTGGAAACATTACTTAATGGGAAAAGATACAGTAATACATACTGATCATCAACCACTTCAATATCTACACTCCCAAACTAAGTTGCAACAATCAAGGCATTATAGATGGATGGGATTTCTACAACAGTTTCACCTAGTCATTAGATATAAGAAGGGCATACACAACAAAGTTGCAAACATGTTCTTTAGACCCATTATAAATGCATCTACCATACTTAAGCAAAATTTTGTGCTACATGAAAGCTACATAGAACATTATGCTCAAGATATAGACTTTAAATATGTATATGCAGCGTTGAGTCAATGTAAAAAGGCAGAAGAATTGGACTATCATGTGAAGGAGTGACTCTTATAGCATTGTGTGAAACTCTGCATTCCACAAATAGAGAGAATAAAGATAATTAGAGAGGCACACACTTCTCTAATATCAGGTCACTTTGGGGTAAGTAAAATGGTTGCATAGCTGCAAAGCTTTTGCTATTGGCCAAAAATGAATGAGACAGTTTCTAGGTATGTAAGAGGCTGTACAATGTGTGCTAAAAGTAAGCCCAGCAATAGAAAAGTAGGCTTGTACACTCCTTTACCAGTTCCTTCTCACCCTTGGGAAAGTGTTTCCATGGATTTTGTTGGAGGACTGCCTAAATCTAGGAAGGGTCATGATTATTTATATGTGGTTGTGGATGGGTTAAAAAAAATGCGCATTTTGATACCTTGTAATAAATAGATTACAGCTGAACAAATTGCAAAATTATTATTTGAACATGTATGCGTTCATTTTGGATTACCCACTTCTATTGTATCTAATCGAGACACTCCATTTGTGGGGAAGTTTTGGTCAAGTCTTTGGGAACTGATGGACACCCAATTGAAGAAAAGCACAACTTTTCCTTCCACAAACCAATGGCTAGACAGAAGTAGTTAACATGACAGTGATCCAGTTTCTCAAGGGGTATTGCAGTAAACATCCTAAGCTTTGGGATGAAAATTATTGTTATGTGCAGCATGCTTACAACAGAGACAAACACTCTTCTACACAGAGATCTCCTTTTGAGACCTGTTTTGGTTTCATACCAAGGTCACCTTTGGATTTTGTCTTTGGTAAAGATACCATGGTTAATGGACACAGTCATGTGGACAAGGCAACTAGGTTCATTGAACAGATACAGGAGATCCACCAAGCAATACAGGAATAGCTGGAAAAGAGCCAAGCCAAATATAAGGCTAGGCATTACAAGCATCAAATGGAGCATAGTTTTCAAGTTGGAGACAAGGTCTGGATGTATATCAACAAGGGCAGGATGCAAGGTGAAGGTAAAAAGCTAAAGCCTATCAGGTATGGACCTCTTAGGATACTTGAGAATATTGGTGAAAATTCTTTTCACCTTGTTCTACCAGCTTACATGCACATCTGCTTAGTCATAAATGCAGATTGCTTGAGATTGTTTGAACCTTCAATGATTGAGGATCCTCAAGAGCAAAGTAAATTTCCTTCTATTGATGACCTACAACCTGAATATCTTAATGAATTAGAGGAATACAAAGTGTTGGACAAGAAGGTAAGGACGACGTGAAGAGGAGATGTTGAGTACCTTAGAATTGGACTCAAAGTTTCAAAGACAAGCAGTGCAAAGTGGATTGAGATTGGACAAGTGAGATAGTAGTATCTTCACTTAGTCGATGCTTGAAAGAAAACAAAATTTTGGTGGTCGAAAATATTTTTCAGTGGGAAGGCCATGATCGAAATTGGATCCATAAAAGACTATCAAAGAACCATGACTGTATCAAGTCAGGACAAATCTCTAAGAATTCTGAACAACGATAAAAAACACCCATGAACTAGTGGCAATAGTAGCCAACGTAGAACAATGAGGACCTCGGTCAAAGCTCGCTAACTGAGGCCCATGGAGACTATGCAGGAGGTCAAAGTAGCCCTTGGGAGTCCCGGATTGGGAAAAGGAGGTGGATTTTGATGTGAAATTAGCATATCGCTGGGAAAGCACGGCCGAAATGGGGGCAGCCCGAGCACTCGGATGCATGGTGAACAAAAGAACCGTGGGCAAAAAAGGAAAAAAGCACTAAACGTACGAAGGTGGGACCGACACTCTAGAAACCAATGGTATTGATCGAGCCGCCCTTAAACGATAAGCAGTTTTGGGTGGAAGCAGAGTGATCCCACTCAACGATCAATGCATGACAAGTGGAGGTGAGAGAAAACTATCACTGATCGCGCGTTATTGATAGAGAAAGTCAACCGCGTGGGATGTGCCTATAACATTAAATCTGGGAGATCGAGATTGGACAGTTGAGATCAAGCCCGATGGAGGAATAAAAATCAACGAAGGAATATGCCATGATTTGTAAAGATTTGGAATCTGTTTGACCGCCATGGTGGAGGAAAGACTTCATCCATGACTTAAGTCAAGAAAAAACCAACGAAGCAGGTTGCCGCCATATAGAGGAGGACAAATGGCCACTCCTTAAGCGTTCATGTTGATGCTGAACAGGGAACTCCAGGGGTAGCTACAGAAGGTGAATTGATAAAGGTGGAAGAGGAACCGAACAGACATGAGTTCGAATGGCTAGAAACCATGAACAAAGAGAATACACAAGTAAAGTCAGTCAGAAGAAACCCTGAGAGGAAGACTAAACATTGAGAGATAGAAACTAGAGAAGAAGGTAGTAAAGCAAAAGTAGAAAGAGACAGAAGGCTGAGCTAACCAACGAAAAACATCTAGCACTAGAGAGCTTGAGAGATTCAAGCCATCCCATAGAGGAATCTGTCTAGACTGAGCACCACATTTGGCTCTTGCCACTGTAGACCAAAAGGTCATAGAACTAGTAGGAAGAAGAAGAGTTTGTGTACTCCACTGGCTTGCGGAATCCAAGAACCACCCTACCAAGCAAACATGCTTTAGGAGAACTCACATTGAGTCCCTGTATTGTAATTCTCTGCTTAAGGGCACAATGAAACAAGGCCACCATGGAAAACTGGATTAGAGACGTAGCCCTGGAGAATAGGGTGAACTCCTTATTAAAAATTCTTGTATCTTTGTATTTGCTTACTGTATTTCTCTGCTGTATTTCCATTTTTTTGTTCGTGTATTAGCAATCTGACCGACCTGTTGCTTCAATAACACAAAAAGCAGACCAACACATGAGTCTGTAATACCTTTGTTTAATAAATCTTCAACTGATGTCACTGATAGGGTGAATACCAGATCAGTGGATTAGATTGAAATTTGAAAAAGCATGAACTCTCAATTGAAGAGAGAGCATGGAATCCTGGAGGAAGTACAAGTGGTAAAACTCTTGTGGCCATTGAAGGGAAGTGTGGAATCCCTATATTAAGTCTTATCATTTTTCCAACATCTTCCTTTTCCTTTGTCCATATCGATTGTGATTATTCTTGTGTGTTTGGCTAATGTGTGGTCAGAGTTTGGGACTGTTTGTGTCCAGTCTTTGTTTGAGGCAGTCTGGTTCTATGGGATAGAGGAATCAATTCTCTAAAAAATGGTATTGATTAGATTCTATTTAATTTCAATGTTTCTATCCATCTATGCTTTGTTGTAAGAACTAATTCCATTTCATAACTTTGTATTTTTGTTTGGTGCATTGTAAATTATTGGAGTCAATGACATTGCAGGAAAATGAATGAAATATGGAAGGAAAGAGGTGGTTGACGTTATTGTTCAAGGCATTCCAATTAGCTCGTTGAACATGAAATCCAATCCCAATTCTAGGTATATAGAGATGGCCCTGTATCTCTCCTTTTGATTAGTTGAAACATGGTGCTTTAGCCAATTTTATTGACTTTAAGGCTCTCCTTCCTCCTCAATAATTTGTATTAAATTTAAATTTTTCTTTATTTTTTCAATCATCCTCAATAATTTTTATTAGAGATAATTTTTCTGTCATTCCTTCAAGAAGTTGCCCCCTATGAATTCAAGCATCACCAGATTTTTAATGAATTCTGATAGCTCTGTATTTGGGTTTAATCTATTGTGTATTAGTTTATTTTGTGGTTTTCTAGTATAACCTATTCCTTATTAGTTTAACCCATTATTTTTTTCTAACATGACTTACAGTGTATTGTGTTCTTTCTTTGTTTAATCTGTAGGTTTTTCCCTTTTGGGTGTAAAAATATACATTTTCGAAAGTGGATTCCTATTTGTCTTCATTATTTAATTATGTGATAGAAAGATTTATTATTTTTATATAAAAGACAAATTGATAATCTTCAAGACAAATAGATAATTTTCATTATATCTTATTAAAAATATGCATTTTTCTCTAATATTTATGTGGTATTGCATGCAGATTTATTTACAGGAGGGATTTGACCTCCTAGTTTTGCTGAAAGGGTTTTTTTTAGAGTAAATATTGATGTAGTTATATATTATTCTTTCCTTCTCTCAAATACTGTAAGAGAATTATGCACACAATTATTAATAAAAATATTTTTTATGGGAAGGGTTAAACTCCTTCCTAGTTCTCAAGAAGGATGGGGCACCATTTTTCTTTCAGTAGTGTAGTTATCTTTGTTTGTGTTGATTACTTTTCTTTAAACTCATACCCGTCAAAACATAGTTTTTTAAAGATACATTTACTTTACAACATTTATATTTGAGGCATGTCATATTACACTTCAATGATCATCCATTCATATTATAACACTTATCCCATTTGCATCTAACTCATATATTGAATTGATACTGTACCATGTTACTTTGAATTTGTGTGTGTGTTTAGTTGAATTGTGTTTTCTTTTTTGAAATTTCATATCTATATCTCGGTGGTCCTAATAATGATTATTTCCTTTTGAATTTTGAGACCAAATATTATATAGTGTGTTTTCTTATTTGGTCTAGTATTTTGTATGTTTATTTAATTAAAATCCCATATATATGTGAATGCTTGTATCCATGTTTATTTATGAATATTTGTATGTAATTTGGAATTGTAATCATGTGTTTATTGTGATGAATTATGAATTTGAATGGGTAAACATAATGTAGATTTTAATTTGCATATTGTGTGTGTGGGTGTGTTTTTTAAAGCTATGTAAGAATATTTGAGCGTTTTCTTCTATTGACTTGAAATTTTATCATGTGCAATTAGTTATTTGAAATTGCATGTTTTGTGTTTAGTCCAATTAGTATATTGTGTGTTTGTTTGAACTTGTACTGTATGTTTTACTTTTTATAGTGTGTGATTGCTTATTTCATGTTGCATTTTCATATTTGGGTGTTTGTTTTTATATTAACTTGAAATTGTATTATGTGTGTTTCCTTAGTTTTTTAACACCCCTCCCTTGTGTACTAAATTATTGCAAACCTAAGCCGAGTTACAACTAGGTGTGATATCCTCCCTTGTGTGCTAAATTATTGTAAACCTAAGTTGAGTTAAAGCTAGGTTTGATATCCTCCCTTTTCTTTTAAATGATTGTAAACCTAAGTTGAGGGAAGCTAGGTGTGATACCCTCCTTTGTGGGTTAAACTATTCTAAACCTAAGATGAGGAAAGCTAGGTGATATGTACTATGAAAAGAAAATGTGTTATTAATAAATTAATAAAATAAATCACTTAGAGGGTGGAGCACCAAGAGAGAGGAGATTCTTTCCAAATCCCATGAGGAATGGAAATAGAGATGAATCTTTCATTATAAGCTTCTATATGACATTCTAAATAAGTTTGGATGGATTGGATATCCATCGGATGGATGGGAGATAAACATTCATCAGACATAAAAGCTTCATGGGAAATAAAGGCAAGATTTTATGAGGAAAAGCCTCCTGGGATATAAATATGAGCTTTTGCGAAAAAGACATAGGAAAATGGAAAAATCCATAAAAGCATGACGTCGGTAGTGGTAACTAAATCATGAAAGAGGGTATTAAATACCCAGTGATTGATCAATTGAGGGAAGTTGATTCTTGGCAACATCTTTGGCTCGAAGGGAGTAAAAGGTGATTCATGGTTGGGTGATGGTGCTCCTCCCTCCAAGAGAGGTTTTAGTTGGTATTAGATGCATGGGATGTTTGTATGATGATTCTTACTCTCTCTCTCTCTCTCTCTCTCTCTCTCTCTCTCTCTCTGTTATAGTGCCAAGTTTTTTATGAGAAGATTTTATTAAGTCTTTGTTATCGTTCCAATTTTTCTATGAGATGATTGCTTAAGTTTCCTCGCCATGAGAATGTTTGAATGAATTACATGGGTTTGTGTACTAACAAAACTATTAGGATGTCAAATCGTACAATTCAGATATATCAATTACATAATTTCCTCTTTTATAGAAAATGAATGATTCAATAATGCATGTAACTGTCGTGTGCTCTCATATGCATTTCAAAGTTATTAAGATTATCTTTACAGTGGTAGCAAAGAGTAGCATGCTTTAGTGTTTTGCAAGTTTTCATGCATGTGGAATAATTATGGAGTAATTTCTCCCATAGTATTATCAAAGGTTCACCAGGTTCTATGTCATGCATAATGAAATTAGATGCTCTTGCATGCAGTATAAGGAATTAATGGAACATCCTTTTAGTTATGCATATATGGGTCTGTAAGATATCCTATGAAATTGACTTGAATATCATCAGGTTGCTAATGGTACCTAGTGTGTCTATGAGATAGGTTACCTGTATAATGCCTGATCTAAGATTTGTATTTAATTAAGCATTTCATTATGCATGACGGAAACAAGACCTATAATAATGATGGATGATCATGATAGTAGAGTTTAATTAAGATCATTTATGTAGGTAAGGAAATTAGTATAGGTTGCATGTTATGGTTAGTTCTGCTTTCATCTACTAAATCATGTTTACTAAAAATCATCTACTAAATCATGTTTACTAGAAATCTGACACATAAGCCTTGACAATAAGGTTAAAAGACCATACCAGAAGCACTCTATAATTAAATTGATCATGACTATGGATTCTATTACAGAATTACTAATGATGATATAAGGGCGGGCTAAAGATACACTAAGTGGTATTGTTTCTTTACGATTAAATATAGAACAAAATAAACATTTGTGGAATGGGAGCTTAGGAGGTAAATTCTATCGTAGGCTAAGGAGGTTCTTTACCAAAGGTATCAAACAAAAAGTTCAAACACTAACTCTTATGGACCAATCCACCTCCGTAGGATTTCCATTACTGGTTTTAAAAAAAAAACGTTCTTCGTAAAGGTGAAGTTAAAATTTGAAACATAGAACATGTTAAAGTCATATTTATTTGTTGTCGATAAAGAAAGTTAGGATTCCTTAATGGTTTATTGAGGAACCATGAATAATAGATATGTTAATTCAATATATATGTAACACGATATTATATCAAGCAATTTAATTAAGGAGGAAGTTTTTATGCTTTGGTGGAAGATGTTTTCTACCCCAACTACGTTGTATACTCAAACAGGTCCTCTAAGAAAACCATATGGCATCGAAAAAATTAATATAAAGTTAAATCCGAAAGAATTCTCAAGAAACTTCAATCAATCCTACATCAAACAGCTATCAAGATAAGCTTTGGGGTCTTTGTGTTTCCCTCCCTATATGTTTTTGAAGGTGCCTTTCCATGGCTACAAAGTATGCAATAAATCTCTGGAATTATTAAGCTTCGTTTTAAAACGATAGGCCAGCAACAAAAGTACCGGAGGAAATGTAATCCGCTTTGTCATATAAAGAACATTTTTTTTGGAGGTAAAGGTGTTGTTATGGATTCTTTGGCTATTATATTATTGAGGAATTGAAGAATTCTGGAATATAAAACTACAAAATATGACCTTCTCCAAAAATTTCTTTGACTCTATTTTCATGATATCGACTTGAGTGGCACGTTACAAATTATCAACATAAACGGACTCATCCATAAATTATGACATAAAGGGACTCATCCATAATGTCGATATTACATTACTTGTGTGTCTACCCGGTCACGCTGTTTCCCATTAGTTGGTAACCACCACTAATCCATCCATCGTAGTGAGGACCTCACCTCCGTGATTACATTACCGTACTCAACAACTAATTGCCATGAAATGGACTAACCCATTAAGGAAGATATATCATGGCCAGTTCAACATTGACAACGGAGAACTCAACCTTTCTCAGATGATAGCGATAAAACTCAACCTTTGGGTTAACAAACAATATGGTTATGTCTCCAACCATTTTTGGAAACTCGTTGATGTAAGAGGAGAGGAATAATTAGGAATAAATCGAGGCACGGGGATGGAGCTTCTGCACATGTTATGTGGACGGACAGAAGCTAGCTCTTATTTTGTTCTGGAAAAAGGTCGGGAAAATTAGCCGAGACATGTGATTCACCATACGATTACTCCTCCCTATGGATTACCGCTGAATACACGCGTATGCTGCTTGATCCTCATGCGCAGTCATTTTTTTTCGTGTGTGTTACAGATTTTCTGTTCACGTTCAGGATGGGATGAATGCCGGTTTCAGTGTCTGTTTTTATTGTTTACGGAACGGTCAGTGCCTGTTTTTATTGTTAACGGAACTGTCAGTGCCTGAGATGTACGAAATTGTTCAATCCGAAAAGCCTACTTTTGGCTTATAGATATAGGGTTACCTTAAAAAATGCTTAGAAAATAATGCTGGTAAAAGCACCAATGAGAAACAATAAAAAACAATTTTACGTATGGTTTACGGGTAAGGATTTTTGAATATAAGATGTACATATAGTAAAATTATAACCGTTGTTGGCATGTAAACCTTGGCGACGTGGACGCAGTGGCTTTTAGTTTTATTTTAGGAGGAAAGTATGGCAAAGCGGTCAGTTTTTCCCGGCTGCTAAAGCAACATGAAAATTCCACACCCTACAAAGCTCCGCCTTCTTAGCTTTTAGAAACATCACGAGAAAAGCTTTAGATTGATGTTTCCTATTTAAATACTACATTTTGCGTTTGTCTTATCACACCAGGGAATTCAATCCTGGAAACCTGAATTTTTGTCTTAGGAAGGTAGTAACTTTAACTGCAAAACATGACTTTGTATTAACATCACTATTGGTAACTAAATCATGAAAGAGTGTATTAAATACTTAGTGCATTGATTAATTGAGGGAAGTTGAACGTTGGGAAGATCTTTGGCTCTAGGGAATCATAGGTGATTCATGGTTGGGTGGTGCTGCTCCTCTCTCCATGTAAAGTTTTAGTTAGTGTCAGATGTGTGGCATGTTTGTATGATGATTCTTACCCACTCTCTATAATTCCGGTTTGTTTACGATAATATTTATTAAGTCTATGTTATTGTTCTAGTTTTTCTATGAGATGGTTTCTTAAGTTTCATCACCGTGAGAATGTTTGAATGAATTACATGGGATTGTGCAGTAATAAAATTATTAGGATGTTAAATCCAACAATTTAGATATATGGATTTCTTAATCTCCTCTTGTATAGAAATGATGGATTCAATAATGCATATCACTGTGGTGTGCTCTCATATGCATATTGAGATTATCTTTGCAGTGGTAAGAAAGAGTAGCATGTTTTAGTGTTTTGTAGATGTTCATGCATGTGGAACAATTATGGTGGAGTGTCTCTTTTAGTATTATCAAGGGTTCACCATGGCCTATGTTGTGCATAATGGAATTAGATGCTCTTGCATGCAATATAAGGAATTCATGGTACATATTTTTAGTTATAAATATATGGGTCTGTAAGATATCCAATGAAATTGACTTGAATGTCACGAGGGTTCTAACAGTACCTAGTGTGTGTATGAGATACATTACCTATATAATGCATGATCTAAAATTTGTATTTAATTAACGAATTTGTTATGCATGATGGAAACAAGACCTATAATAATGATGGATGATCATGATAGTAGAGTTTAATTAATATCATTGATGTAGGTAAGGAAACTATTATAGGTTGCATGTTATGTTAGTTCCATCTTCATCTACCAAATCACATTTACTAGAAATCTCAGACATAAGACTTGACAATAAGGTTAAAAGATGATACTAAAACCACTATATTCTTAAATTGATAATGATTGTGGAGTCTGTTATAAAATTACTAATGGTGATCTAAGGGCAGGCTAAAGATATCCTTGCTAGTATTACTAAATCATGTTTACTAGAAATCTCAGACATAAGTCTTAACAATAAGGTTAAAAGACGATACCAGGACCACTTTATTCTTAAATTGAGAATGATTGTGGAGTCTGTTATAGAGTTACTAATGATGGTCTACAGGCAGGCTAAAGATACCCTTGCTAGTATTGCATCTTAATGATTAAATATAGAAAATATAAAAAAACTTTATAAAATGGGAGCTTAGCAGCTAAATTCCAATGTACGATAAGGAGATTTGTTAAAACTTGGAAATATATATTATGTGTTTTTCTATTTGAATTTTTATTTGTGTTTCATATTTAAAAATTAAAAATTGTATGTTTTCTTATTTAAATTTGTATTTTCTATGTTGTTTAAAATTGCATATATGTAACACCCCTCCCTTGTATGTAAAACTTTGCTAACCTAAGCTGAGAAAAAGTAGGTCTAACATGTAATAAGAAAAGTAAAAAGTCTATGAAATAAATGAACTAATTAATCACTTAGAATAGTGAGACACCAAGAGAGGAGATTCTTGCCAAATCCCATTGGTGAATGGGAATCAATATTATTCATAATAAGACTTCTAGATCCAGATCTAGATGAGATTAATGGATTTGGAGATAAATATCCATTAAACTACTTAGTTGGAGAAAGATGCTAAGTTAAGGAAAAGCATAAAAGCCTTGCCCGAGAAAAGGCAAGCTTTGATGAGCAAAATCCTCACGGGAAAATAACTCTGAGCTCGGGGGTGAATTGGAAGCATGTAGTTCTAGGTTGCGTGGTGGTGCTCAGTTTTCCATGTGACATTATTTCAATTTCATTTATAGAATTCCATTTCATGGGATTTGTTGTATGTTTTTCCTTACCTTCTATATTGTCAAATTCTCTCAACATATGTGTATAGCTACATGTGTGATCTTTGTGTAGAAAGATAATTGAATAATGATGCATGAAACAACTAGGTAGGATGAATAATTATGCTTTAAGGTAGCCACCATAGAGCTAGTGGTTCAGGTTATCCATGTTAGGCCTTTTGCACTATGAATTGTATCTACTAAAGGTCATCTTAACTATTTATTCACTGTGGTTAGTATTGCATAAGATATGCCAACAGGACTATGGACATGTTATATCGAGAAGTTAACTACAGTGTATTTATGATAAAGAGTCCATTAATCTTTGTGTTAAATCCTTAGAGGAACAGAACTCGACTATAAGATCTTAAATGATCATGATTGATGCCTTTCATTACGATGTGATGTATGCATGTTTAGAATTGCAGGTATTAACCTTGTCTGTGGGATGATTATATATGAACGAATATGACAACTATTGCATATTTAAGCCAAGTTAAATTTAGTGAAGGAACAAAATATAGGGTTTTAATATTGGATCAAGGAGGTATGTGACAAATGGTATGATAGCTCTAATTTCAAGCATTATGATCTAATAAACAACCCACCTCTATAGGGTATGAATGAGCTTTAGGTCCTAAATTAGGAAGTTCAATAAGCTTGGTGGTTTGCATTCTTCCTATAACACCTTTATGCTAAAGGAAAAAAGAAAAAGAAAAAAAATATGACACACATATGCAGAGCGAAAGGCTAGATTTTGCCCCATCTTGTGCATAGTAATAGGATCTACCCTATTACACATATACTCTAGCCCAACATATTCCTTGTGTATTCATATAACTTACTCTACAAAGTCATGCTTTAATTTCATTAGTTTTAGACATAATAAGATTGTTAAAATGAGGAGACTTATAACATAAGTCTATGGACATTAATATATGTACAATTAATAAGTTTCCAAAAAGTAAAGGTTTCGTAAAAATCATAAATTCTTCTCTATTTCTTCCCAAGAAAAAATAAGAAAAATATATTGGAACCTACTATATTGTTCTCATAAAGAAGTCTTTAGGGACCTAAAGTGTCTCTAGAGAGATAAACATGGCCAAGAAGTAAAATATGTGAGCATTTAAAAGAGTAAGTTACAATACTCTACATAACTCAAATATTGAAATTTTTCTTACAAAAAAATTAGAAAGGAGAATCATGGTAAATTGGGATGTTCTAAAATTAAAGACAATCAATGGAATTTCTTTTAGGAATTTGTTAAGATATATTTACAAATAAAACCCCAATAACTGATACTACTAACTTGCAATGAACTTCAATATTTTAGAACAAGAAAGTATGACTAATTGAACCATACACTAGGCTAATGAACAATTGTAACTTTGAATATTTATGCAAATTTATGATTGAAATCAAACTGAAATTTCAGAGGAAATTTTAATAAGTTTGCAGGGAGTGAATGTTGTCAAGCCAAATCGATGAAAGAATTTCCTTTCCATCACCTAAAGTGAATCAACTGCTTAATGTGATTAATATGACTTAACTATATTCTATGCTTAGCATAATATCCTCAATTATCTTAATGAGTACAATATGAATTCATGGTCACTGGCTCAAGCCCTGAGAAGCCCTACAAAAGTGTAGTGTGAAAGGCACACCACAAGAAATGTGATGTTCTGGTGATGCCATTTTAGATGCTCAGAATCTTTCCTACCAAGTTAAGAATGCCCATATGTTTAAATCCTTCGACATCTAGTGCAATGCTAGAACCACGAATAGGCATGAAGCAAATATGGTGATTTCAAGTTTTAATTTCTAAGGATTGTCAACAGGGAAGTTGGGACCCAATCTACCATATAAATGATACGAATAGTGATTGCTAGATGTTGTAAACATTCTTATTAATGTATTTGAAATGATCAATTTTGTTTATCCGCAGTGAGTGCTTCTCAATTTTAGAGAACCTTAGCCTCAGGGTTATTTCTTAAAAAGGAAATGAGCATTTTCTAAAGTTACAAAAGTAGTTAGAATTGCTAGAGATAAATCATGACCACTAAAAAAAATATCGAGACAATGAATGATACTAAAATAAACTATCAAAATAGTTTATTAATGAAGCCATAGGTTCGTTTGATACTAAATACAAATAAAAACATTCCAAATACATCAAAATCCAATTTTTGGCTAACAGAATCACAACATGGATAAAATCACTTCCACCTATTTTCTTTTAAGTAATCTTGGGTTAAGTGATTGTATGTCTACACCGACCCTATAATATTTTACTACGAGTGATGATGTTGTATTTTGGTAGCTTTCGGAAGTAGTTCATTTTATTGGTAGATTTAAAGCTAAAGAGACACCTTCCCAACTAGGTTTTTGGATAAAATCCCGTTAATGGTTGTAGTTTCCCTTTCGGTCCCCAATAATGCCTTTTCTTTGGCCCTATCCGCTGATCTGGAGGCATTGAAATGAATTTGGTGTAGGATAATGGTTATCCTTTGTTGGTTTCGGAGAGAACAATGTGAGTATCCACCTTATCTGAGAAAAAGAGGCTTGGTTGGACATTCCATGGCCAAGTATCGAATTCTTATCACTCACTGCTCAAGTAAGGATCAAGAATGCCTTTAATACCTTAAAGCATTGAAATTGCATTCGATCGTGAAAATAAAAACCTTATTCACCTCAGGTAATCCTAATACTTATAAAGGTATTATGAAATTATGAGTTTCTTTCTAGGTGAAAAGGTAACAAGAACACGAGGTGTTCTTTAGGTCGAGGACAACTATCCTTCAGGTAGGCAGGCGAGTGAAGATACCAGACTTGTAGCAAGAAAATGACAACTTGTTGTGAGTGGTTATTCTCCTGTCTTCTTATGTAATTTGGATAACACTTATCCTTACTTGCACATAGACAAGTAACACTGGAAAAATCTAGCTCGTATTATCTTCTCCTGTCTTAATTTCTCCTTGCGTGGAGGTTACACAATGTCTGTTCAATTAGAGGTTCTTCGATATAAATACTCCTCCTACCCACAAGTTGGTATCAAATTTCACCGTCTTCAGTGCTAAAACTATATTGGATGCATTTTTCTTTAGATTTCCTTTGAATTCTTCCATAGAGGGAGATATCGCAAGGTGTTGCAGTCATTTAGTAAGGGAGGCCGAGAAATGTCCCTGAGGCCACTGTTGCAAAAAATTATATCTCGAAAGAGGAGAGCGGGGTGTTGTTGAAAGTCCGACATCCTAATGGGCAAGGCTAAGACATGTGTGGAGACTCAAACTCCATAAGGGTCTCAGGGAAAATGTTGGCAATGATCACAATGATGACTCTCGCATAGCCTTCTTTTATGATGGCTTGCTCATATGAGGAAATTTGCATGATTTTTTTGTTTGGTGTTTC
>APFE030690261.1:124477-144844 GCA_000404065.3 Pinus taeda | reverse complement strand
TTTTCATCATTGACTGGTAAGCAAGTGGTTTCTACCATGTTCGACATCGACTCATTTATTCACATGGCTAGAATCGTACCAATTCGGGAAGTAGAGATGAAGACCCTGGATCTAGTTTCCACCATCCAGGCTGCGAGGAGTTTTGTATTCATTATGTTGTAGACAAATCATAAACAGATGGCTGCGTCCATACTGTGTCTACACGAGTCTATGATTATGATGTATTATGAAATCATTCCTGTATCAGAATAGTTAGTCTGTTAGTTAAAGTTTTGATCTGAGTATGGGAATGCCTACCTCAGCGATGATATGAACTTATCCATGTATTTTGTGTTGAAAATTGCAGGTTCTGACCGGGCTCTCCATGAGATGATCCTCGAAATGATAAAGTACTTCACCCTTCCTATATGACTTAACACCCTTATCTATTACAGGCTTCGTACTTTAGGGGGTAATCTGTTACACTGAAATTTGTCACCATGACTATCTACAGTTAATATGGCTCCATCAATAGTCATATTATCCTCCTTGTCAAGCCTCATACCTCTGCTCTTCATGTCAAACTTCAAAAAGAGAGAAAGTCACTTAAAAACATGTTTATCTCTGGGTCCACAGGTTCTCTCTACCTTGCCTGCGTGTATGCATCCCAAATACACTGTACCTGCGTACTTGTATGCTCTGTAAGCCAGGATGGGTGCGTACACCTGTAAAGGTCAAAAGGCGCGAGTTTCATCTTAAAAAAGTTACTTGTGGTCACTTCTAGAGGTTTCTAGAAGAGTGTTTGACGTGTATTGAGCGCCTCCAGATGGTTCATGCATCCCTATGATAGAGGAACTTATCCCATCAAGAGAGGAGCTACCCCATCCAAAAGAGGGAGTATCCCATTGATGTTGGAACTGAATAACTTCCTCTAGAACACTATAAATACAGGCATTGGGCCAAGGAGGGGAGGTTGAAAGCTGAACATTCCAAAGGGTAGATGCTGCTGGAATTAGGACTTCCATTGTTAACTTGTGAGGAGAGATTACCATCCTTTCTTGTTGTCATATTGGAAGTGGGTGAGCTTGTCAAAGTAGAGGAAAACTCTTGCTGGACCCTGGGAGGAACTTGCACAACACCAAGGCTCAGGTTGTAATGGTTTCTTTTTTGTTCCCTTAATACAAATAAGTCCATTCTTCTCAATGATTTGTTGTTAATGGATTGTTTCATATACTCCTTGGTCTATATGTTGAATATGCTTTGTTTTATGGAATATTCAGGTGTTATGTAATCGTTTGATTGTTAGTGTATACAGGTTTCAAAGTGAAGGAGGAGCTCATCTGGATCGACGAGGCTAGGCTGCTACAACAAGCGTTGGACTTCAGGTAGGATCGAAAAACACTTGGTTTCTCATAGGATAATGTATGTTTAGAGAAGGATTGCTCTTACTTGTTTTGTTTGTCACTAGAGAGTCTTAGACTCCTAGGGAGGTTAGTTTTGTCAGCAAAAATAACTCTTTCCGCATGACAGTTCACATTGCTCTTTTGTAGTCTTTGTGAAAATATATGTGAATAATGGACTGTAGCGGGGACAAGTTGCTCCTAGTTCACGTGCTGCTACTCATTCTTCTTCCATACTTTGGTAGGCTACTTTCTCGTCTACATATTCTCCTCTACTTTTCTGCTAGGCCTACACTCAATACAGTTGTCCTTTTTCGTGATTTTCCTTTGAAAACTAGATAGCTTGCAAGCTCTTCCATGTGACCAATATTGTCACAAATATAACACCTCACATGACCAAGGTATGAGGAAAGAGGTCCATATTTATCGTCTCACATCAAATATATGTCTTGCACTGATCAAGATTCCATTCCATGAATGAGATCTACAATCAACCACCTTGTGGCCAAATAGGTTACATGAAAAACAATATACATCAAATACATTAGTGTACTTGAAGGCTAATGATCTCCTAGGCTACCCATATTGTTGCATATTCGGTTGAATAGATCTAAACAATATTCTTCTACAACTAGTTGTAACATGTCCATAATTATGACAAATATAACATTCGATCTAGTCCATCTAATGAGAAAAGGGCTTTTTACTCCTTTGAAATCTGCCAACATCAAATCTAGGAGCGAATGGCCTCCTAATTATAGGTTCTCGTTTTGGTACATTTATCGGTTGTTGCTGGTGGATCTACTAATTGATAACTTTCTTATTTCTCTTGATGTTTCCATCTTATGCTCTAGGGTTCTTAGATGTGGCATTCGTCTTTGCATGTTCCTATGAGCTTGAATCTCCCTCATGAAATCCAAGACTATATCTATTCAAGAGAGTTTTTTGGCTATTGAGCATGTTGGACAATAGCCTCGTACTCTTCTCGTACTTGAGTTGGTTATACTTTTGTTCAAGTTACTTCCTCATCGATACAACTTTAACCTCAAGCTCTTGAACTAGGCCCTCTTTATCTTTCATATGGATTCTATTTACATTTTCAATCCTCCTAACCTCCTGCAACTAGATCTTCAAACTGAGGATTTCTTCCCTAACCCCATTCTCCTTTTCATAAAAAATATGCATCGACTTTAATTAATCCTTATTCACAACAATTAGTATCCATAATTCAATGGATAGTTTATTAATCACAATCATAGTTGACTCAATTTCAACTTTAAGAACCATCACATCATCAATTTGACTAATTAGATTTGAATGGTTCTCATCCAAACTATTTAATGCATAACTTAGAAATAAATCATCAACATTTTACCTTCAAATCCATTCTACTGAAATACATGTGGTTCTCTTCAGCCTTCATTTTTTGATTTCTCCTCATGGTGATCTTTTGATCAATTCACACTAGGAGGATGGACCTCATTTGGATGAGACTCTTTCTTCTATGAGGCCTACTTTGCTTTCTTCATCTTACTCTTCTTCTAAATCTCTCCGTTATTGTTGATGTTATCTTCTTCGAACAATATTTGAAATCTATCCCATATATTCTTTGTAGATGTTAGGTCCATTATCTTTTCCATATCTACATTGTAAATATTTCATATATAATGTATTTTTCTTGGGAATTTTGATGTATAATTTTTGCTGAGAGATGTTTCTTACCACATCCTTCACATACCAAATTTTACGCATTAGATCCATAGTCTAACAACTTAGATTTATTTTTCATTTCCATAACTGGTACTCATGGAACACTTTAGGGGCTAATATTCATAGGTAGGCTAATTTAACATGATTTTTCCAAAAAAAAAGATTCACCAATTTCAAATTTTTATAAGAATGATTCCCCCAAATTTTACAATATAAAATTATTTTATCTTAAAAATCGCCAACATTATATATAGAGTATATAAAATCATTATAAATTTTAGTAATTTTACAAATACATGAATAAACATTTTATAGTTTGCATATTAGGGACTAGTGAGATTCGCCAATGTTTTTAAACTTCAAGATAATTTTCCATCCTTAAAATTTTCCTTGCTGGTACTCTATAGCAATGAGTAGTAACACTTCTTGGTGATCCATAAAGAAAATAATTAAAATCTCTCTATATTTTCCTTCTAGAAGTCAGGTTGCACTTGAAGACACCTTCTCTCATACCAACTGTTGGGAGCTTGAAAATACTAGGAGGTGGGGTTGAATTACTATTGTTCAATATGGATTAGAAAATTCCAATTTTCACCTTTCCTTTCAACAATTAATCATACATTGATTAGCAACATATATAAGCAACAAATAACATCATCAACCATGAACCATGAGTAGAAATATACATGAACAAGTATAAATTAAGAGATCATCACATAAACACAAAAAACACTCGTTATAAGGTGGAAACCCTTTTGGGAGGAAAAGCAACCATCTACTTTGCTCTGATTCTTCTTATTATTCATAAAATCTTCTTTTACATCTTAACACTTGCAACAACTGGTATGGTAGTGTGGATTAGTCGATGAGTTGGGCTCAAAGAAAATTTAGGTGTGTGAAGGTAAGGGCACAGAGGAAGAAGAATTCCAACCTCTCACCTCATATCAGGGTTGACCTTCCTAATGGGGACTCCTATTATTCATATTGGGTTTATGACGAACCCACGACATTTATATAAATTGGTTTATAGGTTATGGTTTATCGAAAAAGGGGATTTTTATTTAATTGGAGAAAAATTGAAAAAGGAGTTTCTTCCACCATTGTAAGAGCAAACTCAAAAATGGACTTATGTTGTGTCATTTGTGGTATTAATTATGAAGGAGAAAGATATTGAAGAAACAATTTGACTGAGAGAGATAAATAATATTTTGCCTAATATAATATTAAGGAAGAATGTGGTTGTATGGGATGCTCCACAAGCAGAGAATGATTTATCAAAGGAAAAATGAATGAGCCAATGGATTTTATAGTTAGTAAAAGAGAGGAGATCTAGAACTTAAGAGGTAATGATTTCTTTGTTTAATTTAATAATGACTCATTGTTTGATACTTTTGTAAAGATAGGATTGAGAAAGAAAGTGAGATAGTGGAACTGGGTGATTTAGGAGAATATAACTGAAACTCAAAATAGACATGAGATAGGATAGAAAGTTTCCCAAGGGGAGGAACAAAGTACCATATTTTTAAAAGGATCGAGTCTAGGAGCAGACATTAAGAGAACTACTTAGAAGAGGATGTGGAATTGAGGATGTAATTTTCAGTAAGGAGTAGAGCTAGAAGGACATAAAGAAACCCCAACCGAGTGAAGAGTTGGAAGAGATATTTAGGTTTCAACATAATAACAATCCCTAACAGATAATTGGTCATTGAGTTTTTTTAATTTCTATTTTCTAATAATTAGGTAGAAACAAATATGGAGAACATAACTACAACCAGAAATATTTGTAGATAAATAAAAAAATTCTTCGAAGAAGTGGAAAATAATCCTTGTAGAAAGAGATTTTTTCAATAAGAAAACCTAGTTGTAGTTGGAGAGTGAATGGGACAGAGGAGGTCCTCAAGAGAAGAGAACCAAAGGAGTTATTGAGATGTGAGAAAGGTGCAACAGAAGCCAGAGAGGAGTAAGGAGTGCTTAAGAGGTTCCAAAAGAGGGAACCAAGGGAATACTAATAACCCAGGTTGAGAGGAAATTTGTGAAGTGTTAGGGTAAAAATCAATGGAGAAGAGTTGTTATGAAGGCTTGTTTGTAGCTCACAATGGGAAGATGGCTGTTAATGGCACTAATTAGGGTTCAGAGTGAAGCCACATTAGGAGAGAGAATGATTCCAAGAGAAATGACATGGGGAGGAAATTATGTCAAGAGGAATTTGTTAAATAGGTGGTTGAGCTGAAGGAGAGGCTCAATTTACTAAATATGATGCTAGAAAGATAAGACCAAAGGGAGATATGGAATGTGAGGAGGAAGCTTATGTTAGTTGTCATAAAAAAGGGTTTTAAGAAGAAAATACCTAAAGCCATAAAAATTGGGAGGAAGCTGAAGCACTTGTTGAATTCTCAAGTAGGAAAAGAAGAGCTTAGAGAAGTTGTACCTAAGGATGAAGCAGTTTGTTGTTTTGAAAAAGAGTAAGACACAACCATTAGAGGAAAAGGAGATGCTAAAGAGAAATTGACTAAGAGTCTCCTAGACTATGTGCAAAATCCAAAGTGGTAGAGGAAGCTACAAATAGAGGGTACAAATGAGATAAAAATTGAATGTCTCATGGAATGTGAAGAAACTTCAGGAAAAAAGATTGTTCCAAGAGTGTTGGTAAAGGCTCAAGAGCCTCATGTTTTAAAAACTAATTAGTTTTTTGTATGTATAGTTCCTGAAAGTGGGCAACTATTGCAAGGTACCATAAAGGAGGAGGAGGCTATGAAATTTCCCTAGGAGGCAATGACAATAAATAAGATGTAAGAAAATGTCTAACTATGGTGTTCATGGAAGATAATAAGGGAATGAATATTTTAGAGGAATTATAACTAGAAACTAACGAAGGTAAAGAAGAATGGTTGACAAAGGAGGAATCTTGCATGGGGTTTTTAAGAACAACCCAAGGTAATTTTGCTAACTTGGAGAAAGAATTAATTTCCTTCGAAAGAAGAATAATAGACTTAAGGATGTCCATCCAATACACCAAATTGGAGTTGAAGGAATGAGTAGATAAAAACTGTAATAAGAATACTAAGGAGGAAGCATTGGATAAGAGTTTGTCTCTTAATCAAGAAGAATCTAGTGAGAAAATACTACATCTAGATGGAAATTCCACCAAGGAGCCTTATACTTTTAAGTCTAATGAGTTGTGTAGGAATGCAGGTTTCATAAATGATGGAGGAGAAAAACCATTTATGGTTGAAAAAATAGTGGAGAAAGTACCTTCCAAGTGAAAGGAAGAAAAACAAGATTTGGAATGCATCCTCAAGAATAATTTTGAGGCTATATTGTATTAGGAGAAGTACCACACACAAAAGGAGCAACTATTCTTGGAATAAATGAAGGAGGTTAGGTGGAACTTTTATTTTAAAATTGGTGAATTTTATATCAATGCAGATTTTGCAAGGGACATGAATGGAAAAGAAATCGAAATGGACAATGAGCATGCTAGATTGATCCAAGGAAGTAAAATTGGAAAGGCAGATGGTGGACGATCTTCAAAAAAGGATGAGGTAGAGTCCCAAATGTCGATACAAGGAAAAGTGGAGCCAAAAGGGACCTCCAAACAATCCTCAGAAGAGATCATGGCACTTATTAATCATGATGAAGGTGGAAGACAAAAATGATTCCTTGTTGAGATGAGGGAGGAGGCCACCTCAAATTCCATGAAGAGAGAGTCCTTAAATAATTATGGAATGATACCACTAGGGATTAGTGACAGAAGGAGTTTTTGGCTTAGGAAAAATACTCATGAGACAGAAGAGATGGTTTTTTTTCGATGTTGTACTACTTAGAGATTGTCTATGATTTAAAGATTGGCTTAAGGAGTACTGCATAAAGCATGTAGTTATAAAAATAGAAGTGATGAGACTCTTGCTACAACTAGAGAATTGGGTTTAGCAATAGACATTATGGATACAAGTACCAATGAAATGATACAATGAACATACACATCTGTGAAGGGAAATCGAGGGTACAAATATGAATAATATTCTAGCTCGAGATGATGACAAAGCACAACCAAGTGAAAAAGAGAATAGAGAAGAATTATCTCTCATAAGACAACCCTGAAGTAAGAATCCAAGTGTTTTGACCACTTGCGAGAAGATGTTGAATAATGATATGTCAATTGAGGTCATGAAGCAATTTTAGGAGGATAGTGTCAATGATATATAGATGTTGGTATAGAAAGGACACAAGGAGCCAAGAATCAAAGAAGTATAGGTAACTATGGAGAGTGGCATCAACGCAATCAGAATGCAACAATAGAACATGGTATGGGTACTTGGAACATTAGAGGTGACCATCATAATTTCCCAAGCAAGTAAGTAGAAACAACAAGGGATGGTTGAGCAACTACAAAGTAAAGTTTAGGACCCAATAAAGTTGAAGACAAAAAAAACCTAGGAAGACAAGCAAAGTGGGAAATCGCAACATTTTATTTGGGATCATGGAGGATTGACCATTTGAGTACATTTGACTAAGAGGTCAAAATTTTTTCCACCCAGAGATTTTGATGTAGGAGCATCAACACCAATCATATCATTTTGTTTAAGGCCCCAAAAGGGGGCATGCAAATTTTAGACATGTATTTTTTTTCTCATTTTATTTATTGGATTTTTTAGTAGAGCCAAGTGTCCTGATTCTAGAGGAATTTGGACTATCAAATTGTTGGGATATTTTGAGGTAGGTCTTTGTAAATTCTGAAAAATGTCAAGATTAGGTAGTAAATAGCTTTCGACAGGTGTCTAGTTATTTTTTGATCTATTACGATATTTTCTTAATTGTTAGGATTATGTATGTAAGTGTGTACAAAAGTAGAGTAGAGGGAAGAGAGGGAAAAGAGAAAAAACCCAAGAATGAAATAAGAGCTCGATGAGCGAGCTGTTATCACTCAAAATATTTCCCTAGAAGTTATCAAAAGAAGGAAAAGACCAAGGTAACCACAAACCAATCTTTTAAGTATAAGCTCTAGCCAACCTATGACTCAAATAGGGCTCTCTCTATATGATTTAACTTTGTTTGTTGGGATTTTAGGCTAGTTCTTAAAGTTTAGGGGTTTTTGGTTTGTATTGAAGGTTGGATGGTGGAATCCTTAAACAGATGGATAGAATGATGTCTTTGGGCTCTTGGGTTATGGATTCAAAGAATGGAAGCAGAACTGGGATTAAATCATTAAAGGGCGTGTTCAAAGGGCAAGCTAGCAGAGTGGAGTATAGGTCTTTAGGTCAGATGGGTGAAATGATCTTAACCAAGGTGAGTGAGCACTTAAGAATTCTCAAACTAGGATTAAAATGAAGAACAAAGGATGATCATGAGAAAAGGGAAATTAAGAATACTTTACTATAGATTAGATGAAAACTACCTAAACTAAGGAGCAATCAAGAATTTCTTAACTTGGGTAATTAGCAGAATATATTAAAATGCATAATAGTTAAAACAGAGTGCAATGAAGCAAATTTTGAGATATCATTCCATATTATAGCATTCAGATTTTAGATTCATTAACGATTGTGGAAAAACTTGTAAAGAAAGATAACAACACAACAAAAAATACTTGTTTGTACTTCGCACTACACATGAATCTTGTGAAATGTCTTAGATTTATTCATTAATCCAGCTTGTTGGTCCAAAGAATGATAAAATAGCTTATAGTCTTTGATCAAGAAATTCTATAGCAATGTCTAAGAATCCACCCTACATACTTCGAATTGTGAAGTATTTATAAAAAAAATTATTACAAAATATCTCAAACTAACTTGAGCTTTAATCTAGGAAATACAAATATCTTCTTGCAAGAAGATAGAGATAGCTAATGAAATGCTTCATGTTGTCCCTTTTTATGTGGTATTGCTAGATTTTATGGTTGGATTTGTAGCTCTTTATGCTGGCTTGTAGTTGTGGTGTTTCACACTTGAATCTTCTTCAACTTTTATCTTTCACTTGATACTCTTTGACCTTGTTGCCCTGTTTTCATCTGTTTACCTGGTTTCTCTAATTTTTATTATGCAGTGAATTTTTACTGTAAATTTCTCACAGTAAATCAGTCATCTTTTCCCATCATTCTGCCTTAGGTAATTTGACATTCATCATCCTCCTATAGATCTCATCGGCTTTAGTATACTTGGCAAAATTGGGCTTGGTGAGGAATAAATGTTTTATCTCATGCTCAAGGAAAAACAAGTTTTCAAACGTGTTGTACAAAACTTTGCCTATTGGAACGGCTTTTATTGATGAAGTGCTAGCTTGTTCCTTAGCCAAATGTCTAAGTTTATTACCATAGTCCAACTATGTCATGAGTTTGTCATTGATAACCAAAGGACTGGGAAGAGCTTTCTCCCTCAAAATTTGGAATTTAGCCATGAACCTATCAATGGCTATTTGCATGTTGTGGCACTTTTATTCTAAGTTAAGCATAAGGTTCCTTTTGGAAAGGACCTTCCTTATTTCCGAAATGGTCTCAGTTATATATTCTATGTCCAACTCATGGATTTCATACCTATTTTTGTTGTTGAGGAAGTGGATGAGTCTATTGGCATCCTTAGGCATGTCTCCTAATTCTTCTTTGACCTTTTGGATAGCTTCTATGGCTATCTTTACTAATTCTGTCTACTCAAAAATGACTTGAACAGATGGCCAAATATCATTAACAGAGTCAATGATATTGGCCCACAACATTTCCTTGGTTTTCCCAAGGGGTTTCTCCAGTGTTAAGTCTTTCTCTAAGACTTTGATTCTTTCACTCATTCTTTCGGCCTTTTGTGCTTCTTCCTTTTTATTACGCTGGGAAAGTTTGTAGTCAGTTTCCAAACTTGCTACCTTTTTCCTTCAATTTGTTCATTGTTGTAGCCTGGATATACATCTCTTCCATGGCTTTAACCAATTCTATTGCTTTCTGTCCTGATGCACCTATTGTTGTGGATTCTACTGTGACTGGAAATGCTATGGCAGGTGGAGCTGTAGGTGCCAGTGAAGCTGTCAGTGTGGAAGGTACTACTGTGGATACTATAGGGATGACATCTTTAGAAGTTGTAGCCAAGTTGCTTTGCTTCAATTGAATTAAAGTGTCCAACTCCTTTTCTGTCTCCTTTAATTGATCATTCAGCTTTAGGACCAACTCCATCAACTCGTCATGTTTGGTTTGGCTCTCTAAGACTTCTAGAGTTTGAGGATGTTGCAGCTGGGGTAATTTTAATTGCCTCTTAAGTGGAACAATATCATTATTTTCTTCTTTATAAGCTTCTCTATAGCTTTTATATCCTTGGGGTCATGTCCCAATTCAATCACTAAGTCCTCTAAGGACTTGATCCTTGTATCGTTGGCCTATGAGGAGGCCTTCTCTAACTTAAATTGTGTTGAGATGTTGTTTAAATATTTTTGTAGCTGATGAGCAGCTATGGCTGTTATAGTTCTAATCTGAAAATATAAGACAATGCAAATAAAAGCAAGAAATGATAAGATCTGAAATATAGAAAATGCTTCACTTTATTGATATCAAACCCTTAAGGTAGGGCAAAACCATACATTCACTTCTTAAGGAAGGAGAACACTCCACAAGCCATATGCCTATTCATACAATAATTCCTTGACATCCCTCAATGTGGAGTCTCTAGCCTCTATATAGGCGTCATACATACAATACCATGGGTCATTACCATGGTTCCCTCAATACCATCTATCTAATACCATGGGCCCATTACATTATTACAAACTACTTGTGGTCCCTTACATGATACGGGTTAACCACCTTATTTATTACCATGGCCCATCCCATTATTACATTATTCCCTTAGGTACCTCCCTTTGTACCCTATATTATCCCCCCTAGGTATATAACATTCCACCCCCCTTAACATGTTCTTCCCCGAAACATGGGAAGAACACAAATAATAAGATCTACTCAAAAGAGTAGTCCACTGGTACCATGTACGTGCATCTAGCCATCCAAGAGAAAGGTGAACCCTCGATCTTGCTGGTGCCTCGTTAACTTGAGATGGAAGTTGACCATGGCAACTCTTCTGTGTTGATGTGTAGTAGGTGGATCTTCGCTCCTCGCTATCTGTCATGTGGGGTTGTTGTCCTTGTGGCTAATTGGTTGCCACCTTGTTGGTTTTTTTCTTGCGGGGTGATGTGGGTGATGATATGTTGAAGTTTTAACCCAAAGTGTATTTTCTTTAATTCACTCTTTATTGGAGCCTAACTGTTATCTGGTGCATCTTGTGGTGTCTTATCTTCCAATATTACTTCAACCATTGAACCCTCATCTAATGTATCAACACCTGTAACCTTTTCTGCTTTAGCTTTTGTTTGTGTTTGATTGTCGATCATCACTGGTTCATCATCTGATATATCAGTCCTTGGAACATCTTCTGCTTCAACCTCCATGTACTCTACCTGTTTATTGATGGAAATATCTTATAATGTAATTTTCTTCTTTTTATACCAGAGCTTCAGGAATTTCTTCTGCACATTAATATTTATAGTACCTACAGATTCCATCCAAGGATATCCCAAAACAACATCCATATTATCCATCTCTGAAGTATAAAAATCACCATGAAACACATACTTATCCATAGAAATCTTCAAATCCTTATACACTTGAACATCCTCACCAAACACTTGTGTGCTTTCAATGTGTTTTGCTGGAACTTGCAATTTTTTTTCCAAATTAACATTGATAAAATTATTCTTGCAACTAGGATTTTTAGAAACAATGATCTTCTCCTTCTGAATCAATCCATAAACCTGCAATAAGGAGATACCAGCAGAAAATAACCCTTTAGGTTTCTTGGTTTCCTTCTTTCCTGTAAAAATAAAATCTTTGCTAGGTTGTGTGTCTATCTGTGTGAGCTTAGTTTGAGGATTCACAAGATTAGATTTACGGTCAAAGTGGTCATAAATAGATTTTGCAAACATCTACCAAGTAGTTGTCCTTGGATGGCATTTTTTATGACACTGCCACCATTTCCATCTTTCATGGTCCAAGTACATGATTCGCACGCTTAACTGAGTCACGTCATCCATGATGTAATTCAATTTGAAATATTTCTCCATTTGTGCTATCCATCTAGATGGATGAGAGCCATCAGATTTATACAAGTCCCTCAAACTCTGATCTAGGTCTACCATCACAAAAAAAAAAAATTGGCGAAAAATTGAAATGGCCACAATTCCGTCAATATTGCTCAAAATCCATATTATGACCTATTTTCGGAAATGGAACAACCATTTTGCATTAGCCCATGTAATAGAAATACTGATCCAGGCACTGGAATTTCAGATCTGCGCTGCAACTCTCCCGCCGTCACCAAAAATTTTGAAAAAAAAATAGATGATTTTAAATCAGCGATATCGTCGGGACTCCGATTCGAATGTTTTTTTTAAATTAGGTATTTTTTCACAAAGAATCTAAATCTGCAATTAGATTTTGCCCCAAAACGTACATATCTCCGCCATAAACTCGCTTCCCCAAGAAAATGTCTACAACACCACTGATTTTTAGATCAGCGATATCTCCTTTATCCAGACTCCGATTCGGCTGATTTTTTTTTTTTTGAAATCAAGTATTTTTTGCAAAGAATCTAGATCTACAAATAGATTTTGTAGATTTTTCCCCTAATCGTATAGATCTGATCTGCAAACTCGTCACCCCAGAAATCTTGCAAAAAAAAAAATATATCTCCACTTTGGCCCAAGAAAGTGCTCTAATACCACTTGTTATAGATCTAATATGTAAATATAAGACAGTGCAAATAAACCAAAGAAATGATAAGATCTGAAATATAGAAAATTCTTCAATTTATTGATATCAAACTCTTAAGGTATGGCAACACCATACATTCACTCCTTAAGGAAGGAGAACACTCCACAAGCCATATGCCTGTTCACACAATAATCCTTGACACTTCTCAATGTGGAGTTTCTAGCCTCTATATAGGCCTCATACATATAATACCATGGGTCATTGCCATGGTTCCCTCAATACCATCTATCTAATACCATGGGTCCATCACATTATTACTAACTACTTGTGGTCCCTTACATGATACAGGTTAACCACCTTATTTATTACTATGGCCCATCCCATTATTACATTATTCCCTTGGGTACCTCCCTTTGTACCCCATATTATCCCCCCTAGGTATATAACAATGGCTTTACTTGTCAAAGTGGAGTATATCATCTCTCCAACCTGTCTGTGCAGTTCAATCTGGTATATGGGATGAATATCCCTTGCCAAAACTTCAAAGTAAACCATTTTGAAATCAGATGCTATCTTGGGCTACTGAGTTGTAGGTTTGATGAAAGACATTTGCAACTTTCCCTCTTTAATGTCAAAAGATGAAATTAGTCTTGTTTGATTTTTGGGATTCAACTTTAGGTGTTGAGCATATGTTTGGACCTTAAGCCTCTCATTTCTCACTTTGATTTCCTTGTACATGTCTCTTATGTCCTGGTATTTATCGACAAGCCTCTTGAAGGAAGATACTTCCACACTAAGGTTCCTTTCCAACATTTGAGTCTGTGATGTGGAAGGCTCTTGCATGCATTTAGATGGAGTAGTGGGCCTACTTATTTCTACCTGTATGTTGGTAACCTGTGTTGATTCTTCTGTGTATTCTTGTTCAGAGGCCAGATTGAGCCTTCGCCTCTTGCTTGTTTCCTGTTGCAAATTAGAGGTGTCCATTCCTGAAGTGGAAGCTCCCTCTCTGTTTCCTTTTGGAATTTTCTCCCCATTCTGAGGAGTCCGCGTGACTAGAGGGGTACTCATGGCTCTTTCTTGCCCTTTAGTACCCACATAAAAGAGCTCCCATCAAGCTACTTTTCCAAATCAATTAGAGCATTTTCTACATCTACTCTTGTGATGTCTTCGTCTACTAAAGTACCTTCCACCCATTCTATTTGATTGGCATATGCCTCTATTTCTGGTATGGGGAGGTGGATGAAGGGTCCTAGCTTGACCTTTTTTCTTTTCTTGGTAATGAATTCTAAAGGGTTATATCTCCATACAAAACTCCTTTAGAATTTCATTCTTTGCAGGTTTAGGTTTGCCTCTTTCCGTGCCTCTTTGGAATTACATATGAAGGGACCTAATTGATCTTTGATTTTCAAATAGGCCTTCTTCTTGGCATTGATGAAGTTGACTTCATCTACACTGATGATTTGTCTGTAATATTCTAAGGCAAACAACATCATAGGGAGCTATCTTGGCAACTTATATGGTGCAAGAAGGCAACCATATATTCTAATTTCTATGTGGTTTTGGTAAAGGTACCAATCACCCACTTTGGTCAGCTTGGAAAGCTGGAGGTCTCTCTTTATCTTTGGTCTTATCCTAGGTGGAGGATTCCCAGTGAGCATGGTCATGACTAGATGCCCAAAAAAATATATAAAGTCTAAGTAGGTATATGGTGATCCAAACTCATGGAAAAGTGGGGTCCAAAAAATAATAGATCTGGGTTGGCCCCTAGTGTCAAGCTTTTGGAGGGTAAAAAGAAACTTCTCTGACTAATAATACAAAAAAGGATGGTATAATATAGAGGAGTATTTGAACACCCTCTCATTTTGCATTCTTGTGAACTGCTCATGCATTCTATCAGCTATGAATATGGCAAAGTCATATATGGTTGCAAGAGGTTGTCCTGGGGTATAGATGGACATGAAAGCAAGAATAATTTTGTGAATGTACTCACTTGTGGTGTAACCCAAAACACATGATATCATGGCTACAATATTCCAGCCCCATGGTGAGAAAATAGCTGATACATATGGAGGGCAGTCCTTAGGGATGTGTTTTTCCTCTCTAATGAAGGTTTCGAATAACAGGGCTAATTTTGTAGGGTTTAGCTTGGGATACTGGTCAAACAAGTCTCCAATTGAGAGTGGGCCTAGGTTTATTCTTGGTTGGAACTGCAACATTTCATTAATGGACTCAGTTGTGATAGTGCATAGGACCTTCTAGTCGTGAGACATTATGGTTCTATGGCTGAGGACATAGAATGCATAGCACATATGAACAATTTCTGGAAAGATGTGAACTTGGGGGAACCAGTATTTGGGAAAATTTGACTCCCAAAGGCCAATCTCTTTAGCATGGTTAAGGTATTTGTCCCTACTTTGATAATGCACATTGAACAGGGGTTCTAGGGCAGTGGTATCTTTTATTTAGAAGTCACTGCTAGCCAAGGGAAGGTGGTCCAGGTCTAAATGGGAAGTTGTAATTGGTCTAACATCCATGGCGATGGGGGGAAGCCATAATTCAGTTCTTGTGGATTTGAGTTATGCTCTGGGGGTTTCTGCAAAGATTTTTGGGACTTTTAGATGGCTTAAGAAAACAATTTCTTAAAATTGGCAATATTTTACTTAATTTCTTAATTTAAAATACGACATAGGCCAATGGTTTTCAAATTTTGCACGGGTAAGAGGTATTTCATGGTGAAATACGTGGAATTGGGCTAGTTGGCTCTGAAATAGCTGGTTCACTGTAGCTACAACAGTTGGCGTAGTCCTGGTATGATTTGAAAAGGTTGGTTCGCTGTTTGTAGCGTCTTCTGAAGCTGAATTGGAAGTATATGGGTAATTTCAATGTTTACAGTGATTACAATGGTTTACATAGTGTACAAAGACAATGCGTGAAAAAAAATAGCAAAAAAGAGCTTTGCGACTTTTATAGGAAAAACAGTTAATTTTTTGGTGCATTCACTTGCGGATGAACAGTGATGGTTTTTTCAGTTAAACGGGGGAAATTGTTTTGGAGGGCCATCGCACTGGTTTTATGGCCCGGGCGATATTCGAGAGGGGTCGCCCGATTCCATACATTGTTTGACACATAGCATTGTGGGTCGAGAGGAAAACCACTTTATCGGGCGGCTATTGTTTGGTCATCTGGCACGACCAATGTGATTACGGGCCATTGGACGTGGGAAAGGGATGATCAATGGTGGTTGGGAAGCATAGCTGCACAGTGGGAAATGATGAGAATTGATGGGGGGCCCAAGGATTTAATTATGGTATTTTCAAGATTAGTTTAGGGACTAATATAGGGTTAAGTGATCTGGTAGGGCTTTAATGAGGGATTAGGGAGTCAGACGAGGCCAATGTGGGCTTAACTTAAATTTTATTGGGGTTAGGTAAATTAAGTGAAATTATATTGGGATAAGGGGTAGTTTATATTAGTTTTTATTTAAAACTAAGGGGTTGGGATATTCTATATAGGGTTTTAATTTGATACAGGTTTAATGGCTCTCCGGGAATTTATATAATAAAGTTAGTTTAATTAATATGAAAGTGATGGTGGAATGGGTTTTCCTCAGTAAAAAAGAGGTAAAGTATCTGCGATTTCACGTTTAGATTTATACTTAGGATAAAAATTCTTGGGGGGTTTTGTGTGAAATAGGATTTTAGATGGGGGTTCCCACTTTTCCTAGGTAAATGATGTCAACCATAGGAAAGTGTTATTTTATTAGGGAAATGAGGGGAAATGAAGGGGGCATGTGTCTTTATGAAGGGGGTTCTGGTACTTGTCCCCCCTAAGTCATTAAGCTGAGGGTGCAGTCCCACCAAAAGTCAAAGAAATTCTCTGAGCCTTTTTGACTTATAGGTTTTAAGTACTAGAACTTATTTATGGGCAGCTAGTGAAGTAAAGGGGTGAAATGAATGAGGAGGTGTTAAATAAACCATATTGCGAACCATTATTTTCTCTTTGTTTACTACTTATGCATATCTGGAAAATGCATTTGAGATAATGACATAAGTGCTTTCGTATAATCACATGATATTTCTGCAAACTTTCTACTATTTACCCATTTACTCATCCTACAATTTTTTCTTCACTTTATTAGGGTGCACTTAGGATAGCAAACCGTTATCAATATTTTTCTTTTCTTTACATAACAAAATATCTAATTCTAACCTTATATCATCCAAGGGCTTAGATTAAATTGATGAGATCCTTTTATTAGCTCTACCTATCTAATGATCTGCCAACATTACACTGTTTGGTCAGATTTTATTCTCTAACTCTAAACATAAAATTTAAAACATGAAATAAACAAGTTTAAGAATTTTTACCATCATGGATTGTGGCATGAGTAACAGGTTGCACATAATCATTTATTATGCATTAAAGTAAATAGTAGTGGCATTTTGACTTGCTCACTTTCATCGTCTCTTTCTGTCTTATGGGGTTCATATATTTTCATTTTTTTGGACATTGTTCTTTTTCTTTTTGTCCTTTGTTTATTCTTTCAGGACTGTCATGCGGAAAGAGTTATTTTTGCGGACAAAGCTAACCTCCCTAGGAGTCTAAGACTCTCTAGTGACAAACAAACCAAACAAGAGCAATCCTTCTCTAAACACACAATATTCTATGAGAGATCAAGTGTTTTCCGATCTTACCTTAGGTCCAACGCTTGTTGTAGCAGTCCAGCCTTGCTGATCCAGATGAGCTCCTCCTTCACTTTAAGACCTGCATACACTAACAAAGCAAACGATTACATAACACCTGAATATTTCATAAAACAAAGCATATTCATCACATAGACCAAGGAGTACATGAAATAATTCATTAACAACAAATCATTGAGAAGAATGGACTTATTTGTATTAAGGAAACAAAAAAGGAACCATTACAACCTGAGCCTTGGTGTTGTGCAAGCTCCTCCCAGGGTCCAACAAGAGATTTCCTCTACTTTGACAAGCTCACCCACTCCCAATATGGCAACAAGGAAGGATAGTGATCTCTCCTCACAAGTCAACAATGGAAGTCCTAATTCCAGCAGCATTTACCCTTTAGAATGTTCAGCTTTCAACCTCCCCTCCTCTGGCCCAATGCCTGTATTTATAGTATTCTAGAGGAGGTTATTCAGTTCCAACATCAATGGGATACTCCCTCTTTTGGATGGGGTAGCTCCTCTCTTGATGGGATAAGCTCCTCTATCATAGGGGTGCATGAACCATCTGGAGGCGCTCAATACACGTCAAAAACTCTTCTAGAAGGCTCTAGAAGTGACCACAAGTAACTTTTTAAAGATGAAACTTGCGCCTTTTGACCTTTACAGGGGTACGCACCCATCCTTTGGCTTACAGAGCGTACAAGTACGCAGGCACAGTGTGTTTGGAGTGCGTACACGCAGGGAAGGTAGAGAGAACCTGCGTACCCAGAGATAAACATGTTTTAAAGTGACTTTATCTCTTTTTGAAGTTTGACATGAAGAGCAAAGGTTTGAGGCTTGACAAGGAGAACAAAATGGCTATTTAACTGCAGATAGTCATGGTGACAAATTTCAGTGTAACAGATTGCCCCCAAAGTACGAAGCCTGTAATAGATATGGGTTTTATGTCATATAGGAAGGGTGAAGTACTTTATCATTTCGAGGATCATCTTGTGGAGAGCCTGGTCAGAACCTGCAATTTTTCAACACAAAATACATGTATAAGATTACATCATCACTGAGGTAGGCATTCCCATACTCAGATCAAAACTTTAACTATTGGACTAACTATTCTGGTACAAGAATGATTTCATAATACATCATAATCATAGACTCGTGTAGACACAGTATGGGCGAAGCCATCTGTTTATGATTGGTCTACAATATAATGAATACAAAACTCCTTGCAGCCTGGATGGTGGAAACTAGATCCAGGGTCTTCATCTCTACTTCCCGAATTGGTACGATTCTAGCCATGTGAATGAATGAGTCGATGTCGAACATGGTAGCAACCACTTGATTACCAGTCAATGATGTAAACTGTTAACAAGGTGAGAGAGACCACCAGTAATGTCAATGTTCTCAAAGTACCCAGCACAATCCATGAGATGTGAATGAATGAGTCGGTGTCGAACATTTCATGGAATCCTTCGATCGCAAGTCAATGATGAAAACTGACGTCGAAGGTGAGAAACCTGCCATTGATGCATGCAGACTTCCAAGGTACTGACGATTTCTAAGTCAACTCTCTAGATAATGTGCTGAGGTCGATAGAAAGCGACCCGTTGCAGGCAAGCCCACAACACGAAATCATAGTTCAAGTTGAAGAAATGTTGCTGTAAGGACTGACTCAATGATGGTATGATGAATGATAGGTATTTTGCAGTTGAATGTTTTGTTTCAGATCTCTTGAACACATAACGACACAACAGATGGTTTGGTGATAAATGACTCAAAGTCGACTCCCATAACCCGGCTAAAATGTCAAGTGATTTTGGTCAACTGTGAGGTAAAGGATTTCCCAACCCAGGTGAATGAATAAGTGTCGTGTTCAAGAGTGGTAGTAAGGTTTTTCTTGAGACAAAAGGATATCAAATAGGCTCATTCTTCTCATTTTTCCCCACCATTTCTGGCAAGTACCTCTTTATTTTTTACAAGCTTGAGGAGGATAACATATGCTTGTTGGTAAGCTCATCCTTCGGATGAGTCCAACTTAGTTTTTGATTTGAACCCTAAGAAGGAGTGGTCCGTTCCTGTTTGTAATAGAACAGGTCCTTAACTGTGAAATTTTAACGAGTCCAGTATAGGAGAAACTCGGCGCTTTTCATATTTAGAGAGTCTGAAAAACTTAGAAGACTCCAGATTGAACTTTTTCGTAAAGTTGTGTCTCCTAAGCCCGAAAAAGTATAAAATAATACCTAGGAGAACCGCTTGATCTTGCGGCCAAGGATATTTTCATAGTTAGTGTCTTTGACCTGAAAAGTAAAAAGCGATCAAGGACACGTCGTTTTATTTCCAGTATCGAATTTGAAACGACAAAAATCCGGCAATTTTTCCTGTTTTTTCGGTCAGAAAAGGGCTGTAAGGGGACCGTCTTTTAATTCCGTTTTAACGAGTGTAAAAGAAACGCTCGGCAATCTTTTCAGTTTTTAGGAGTCAGAAAAGGGCTTAAAAGATGACTCTGATGTTTGATTTGTGAAAAATGACAAGTTTCCCTGAAAATCCCTTTGTCCTGCACAAAAAGCGACACATTACTCATACCTGTTTGAGATGGGTAAAAATACATTAAAATGACCTTCCATGGTGAAAAATAAACAAATTTAATATTTATTTATCCAAAAAACCTATAAAAAGACCTTTTACCATGTCATTTTTACCATTTTACTGTTGAGGTTGAAAAAAGAGCTTTTGGCAAGAAACTTCCCGTGGAGATTGCGGAAAATCAGACCGTCGGAATTGAACGCCGTCACCTCCAGGTAATCCACAACATCCTCCTCTTCAATTCCATCCGTTTAGAATTCATTTTTAAGTTT
>APFE030690261.1:70485-111681 GCA_000404065.3 Pinus taeda | reverse complement strand
GGGATGTTTTACTTGGGAATGATTAATCCAAGGACTAGTTTATGCAAAATCACAAACTAATCAAAACAAAAACTCAATCTCTTTTTGTTCTTTTTTAAAATGAAATTCACAACTTTGAATAAACAAGCTTATTGAAATTTTGCAAAGAGGCAACACAAAGGTAGGTCGCTCACGAGGGTAGATTTTGTGACTGGTCCGACTCCTAAGAAGACTGACAAAACCAGAGATATCTAAGGTTTTGCGACTTCTAAACCCAAATTCACTACAGGACCAATATAAAAACCAAACCCTAAGGCTAAAATCTCAAGGAATTTCACTAAAACTTTCGACACTAATGGAAAAAGTATAGGTGAAGATTTTTGACAGTCAACCAGTGGATCTGGGCAGTAAAGACTAAGAAAAACAAAATTCAAAAGAAAAAACTGATAAACAAGGGAAATTTTCTTAATTTTAACAGGGTACGCAGGCAGCCTATTTAACCAGGTGCGTGCACGCTCTGTGTACACAGATACAGTTCACACAAGTACGCACTGTGTCTAACTCAGAGGGTGCGTACTTCTGTAAAACAAAGAAAACCTAAGTTCTAATTTGACCCTAAGCTAAGCCACCCAAAAACACAGTCAAGCAACCAAAAAGCAAAAGGAACAAGACTCTTTTCAGATCAAAGTAACAATCAAAGGAAAAATCAAACCCATCAATGGATTCCCCAGCGGAGTCGCCAATTTGTCATGCGGAAAGAGTTATTTTTGCGGACAAAGCTAACCTCCATAGGAGTCTAAGACTCTCTAGTGACAAACAAACCAAACAAGAGCAATCCTTCTCTAAACACACATTATTCTATGAGAGATCAAGTGTTTTCCGATCTTACCTTAGGTCCAAATGCTTGTTGTAGCAGTCCAGGCTTGCTGATCCAGATGAGCTCCTCCTTCACTTTAAGACCTGCATACACTAACAAAGCAAACGATTACATAACACCTGAATATTCATCATAAAACAAGGCATATTCATCACATAGACCAAGGAGTACATGAAATAATTCATTAACAACAAATCATTGAGAAGAATGGACTTATTTGTATTAAGGAAACAAAAAAGGAACCATTACAACCTGAGCCTTGGTTTTGTGCAAGCTCCTCCCAGGGTCCAACAAGAGATTTCCTCTACTTTGACAAGCTCACCCACTCCCAATATGGCAACAAGGAAGGATAGTGATCTCTTCTCACAAGTCAACAATGGAAGTCCTAATTCCAGCAGCATTTACCCTTTAGAATGTTCAGCTTTCAACCTTTTCTCCTCTGGCCCAATGCCTGTATTTATAGTATTCTAGAGGAGGTTATTCAGTTCCAACATCAATGGGATACTCCCTCTTTTGGATGGGGTAGCTCCTCTCTTGATGGGATAAGCTCCTCTATCATAGGGGTACATGAACCATCTGGAGGCACTCAATACACGTCAAAAACTCTTCTAGAAGGCTCTAGAAGTGACCACAAGTAACTTTTTAAAGATGAAACTCACGCCTTTTGACCTTTACAAGGGTACGCACCCAACCTTTAGCTTACAGAGCGTACAAGTACGTAGGTACAGTGTGTTTGGAATGCGTACACGCAGGCAAGGTAGAGAGAACCTGCGTACCCAGAGATAAACATGTTTTAAATTGACTTTCTCTCTTTTTGAAGTTTGACATGAAGAGCAAAGGTTTGAGGCTTGACAAGGAGGACAAAATGGCTATTTAACTGCAGATAGCCATGGTGACAAATTTCAGTGTAACAAGGACATACCCTCTTTACATTTTTTAATTCTTTAATATGGAAAACATTTGCAGTGAGAAAAGGTATGTACAGTATTAGAAGGCTTAATCTTAGTCATTCAAAATTATGACTCCTATTGGTATAGGAACCTAACACGAGCCACCATATTTCCTGTGTAAATATTCCTTTCAAAGATAGAGAATTTACATGTTATTGTTGTGTTTAATTCCCTATCTGAATGAATGTTAAAAATCTTACCAAAATGAGAATGTGTCTCTGTTGTTAAGGTAATAAACAACCAGATAAGGTAATGGTGAAAGAGAGAGAATTCAGGCAATGGGTCATTCAATTCTCTATATTAAGCAATAGAATAGACATTAAGTCCTTGTTCTTTGTTTCCTTAGTTTGTACATGTATCAAGCCTTGTTGAAAAAGGGACAAGAAAAATGATAATGAAAGAAATAGAATGAGTATTATTGTGATCTTTGGAGTAATCCTTTGTGGTGGGCTATTGTGTCAAGCTCAACAACATCTACACATATTTTGTTAGATCACAAATCCTAACCAAGTGTTGAATTGGGCGAGACTAGTCTAGGGAAAATGCTAGTTCTCTAGCTAGTCGCAGAGCAATTCTAAGTACCTACGATCCCTCCCACTTTTGTAGATCAAAGTAGTGTGGTAAGTTTTCATTTAAGCCTGGAACTTAGTCTCTGTTAAGAGGAATTGTTTAATACCCAATGTCAATGAATTATTTGATTCCAATTTTATTAATGTTAAGGAAATCATATCTCAATGGAATTTATCATAAAAAGGAAAAGAAAACAGAGTTGGGGATCCATAGTGGGGACTTTTGTGCCCAAAGCTCCACAATAAATTCACAAGAAAATGATATGAATATCTCGATCCATGAATAGGAGAGGTATATCTAGAGAGAGTTAGGCCTAAATTGTTGTGGTCTATTTGGGACCTGAAGGGACAAAGTAGAGACCCTCACTCCTAGCTCACGTGGGGCCATCTAGTTAGCGCTATGGCTTGAGTTAAACATGTGGAGAAGAAAAATGAAATGGGAATGAAGTTTGGCTCCCCAACATATTGAGGATCATTCGGTCAAAAGTTGGGTGCCTGAAGGTAAGGACATAGAGGAAGAAGAGGTTTGACCTCTAACCTCAAGTTTGGGCCCACCTCCCCAAATTTCCCAGTGGGGACCCATAGTATTCATATTATTTTTACAAAGAACCCATGAATTCCACATAAAATTGTTTTAAGGTTATGGTTTGTCAAAAAATGGGGTTTCAATTTAATTAGAGAAAAATCAAAAATGGATTTACTGCCACCATTGAAAGAGTGAAATCAAAATGGGACTTTTGTTGTGTCACTGACAAAAAAATATCTCAGCAGTACACTCCAACTCAAACCCTCTTATCAACATACAACTCACTTAGTATAACAATAATACATCAATGCATCAAGAAATACTTAGTAGTACCTTCAATCACCTTGCCCAATACCTTTGTGTTGATTTGTTTGTAGCTTGGGAGGTAATCCAAGCCTTGTGGATCGAGAGTTTGGAGGAAGGAGCTCCACAAGTGGCCTTGTGGGCTTGAAACTGAAGCTTGGGGTTTTTCAACAATCATGTTTTGGGCCAAAACTATGAGCACATTTCGAAATTTGATGGATGGGGATGATATCTCTCGTTGAGACAAATCTGACGCAATGAATATCACCCGATTCTGAGTTGTAGAGATGGAGTTATGAATTTTTAAATTTAATATATGTGGTTGTGGATTAGTTTGGGAGAGAAGAGTAGGTTGTCTTGTGTACAAATTAGACTTGTTGGCACCACATGTAGCCCTCATGCTTTTGTATAAATATGAGGTGAGTGGGGATCATTTGAATACATCCAAAAGTGCATATATCTCTTGAGAAAATACATTTGAGTAGGAGCATCGACTGAGTAGTGGCATCAGTAATCAGTGAGTAGCAACATCGTCCGAGTAGCGGTCGAGTAGCGAAAATGATTGAGCGGTAGCAGTGGTCGGGTAATACCAGCTGAGTAATAACTGAGTAGTAGCGACAACCTAATAGCAACAACGATAAAGGAGGAGTAGTAGTCAAGTAAGAATAGTTGATCTATGACTGAGTGGCAGTAGTGGTTGAGTAGCAATAGTGGCCAAGTAGCAGCAAGGACTAAGTAACAACAGTTGAACGATGGTTGAGTAGCAGCAATGAACAAGTAATAACAACTAAGTGATGGCTAAGTAGGAGCAACTGAGTAGTAGCCATGCAAAGGAAGCCATCAGCCCTTAAGTACTTGCAGGGCTATGCGTTTTGATAGAGTTGATTCCTAGTTGGATGGGTGTCCAACGTTTGGATAATTGATGGAGTATGTTGGGCCAAGAAGAGGGTTTCCTAGGTGTGAGGATGCCTGAGTGAGAGGCAAATGCTACAACAAGGATTGGTCACTCATGGGTTGTTGGAGGACAGTGTGAGAGTCAACCAAGTGTGGATGTAATTGGGAATTTATGGTCTGCTAGAAGACAACATGATAGTGGCCAACTTGAAGCCTATCGTGCAACACTTTGATGGAAAAAAGTAGTTTCTCGAGTGGAAGTTGTTGGGCTCAAGGGTCTGATCAATAATGATTCATTTGTGGAGCCCTATACTTGTGTGTGGAGAAGGACATCTACATATGATGATGGGTAGTCCTGCTACCCTATGTTCATTGTGGGAGATGGAAATCTTGCAGTGACAAGTGGGAGCCTTTCGTGCCCTATGTTTGTCTTCATCATAGTAGCATAGGAAGACCATAATGGGTTGAAGTCCTTGAGTAGCTGAGGAGAAGTGGTGGGAATATTGAAAATTGTTCACAAGTGGAGCTGTGAAAAAATCGACAGGAGTCTCAACGTGTTGATGCATTTATGGATGAATGATCAACTAGTGAGTAGATTGATAGCCAAGGTCTAGTGGTCAAATGGACTTGGATAGTTGATATAGGCAGTGATACAAATTGGGAGCCAAAGGACCAGGCAGGTACATGGTAGGACCGAGAGGAGATGAGAGAGTCAACTTCATCTACCAGATGGTCAGAGTATATTGTTGAGATATATTAGTTGTTGATGGACTAACACCAAGCCCCAATTTTGTATCTTGTACTATTGGATGTATGAGGGCCATTATCCCAGGTATGGGAGCCCTAGGCTGTTGTATTATATGTTGTTTAATATAACAAAGTTGGCTTGAAAATTATAAAAAGTGTCCATATTTTGTGCATGTGTGATTTACTATTGTTTATATTTCTCTATGAAAAGTAGTTATCTTGAGATTCTTGGTTTGGTAGCATAAGAAATTTTAATATTTTGTCCTAGACCAAAATCATGGAAATTCAACACTATGCACCTCAGCCAAATCTTTGTCAAACATTAGATCATCATGCATGAACTCCTCTCAATTGGTTGACATTAATGCAAAGTTGGTTGACTCATCTTCTTGACATAATTACCAACAATAGTAATGTTTGACTTCCAATCCTCTAAACTATGGTAAAGCTTTAATTTACATGACATTGTATCAATTGAAATTTTCTTTCTTCCTTACAAAGGAAAATTTTCCTTAGAAATGTTTTCATAATTTTTTTGAAAAAATTCCTTTTTCCAATGTGTCAAACATAAAGCAACATTGCAATGTGATTAACATAACCCAACATTCAATGTGATGAAAGAAAACAAATGTTGCAATGCAATGAACATTGTAAGATGTGTTGGAATTATGATGCGTGTGTTGTCCTTGATGGCAGCTCACTAGTAACAGAACAAGTATATGACAGAATAGAGATATCAGAGGTTAAAAAACAAAGATGAATTTATAACTCAGAATCAAAAGTTTGACATAGGGAGATTGTTAATGTTGTCCTTGCTAGAAAGGGAGATTGTTAGTATTGTCTTTGATAGATAGGGATATTCTTAGTGTTTTCCTTGATAAAAACCTACGTGATGAGTTGTCCTTGGCGACAACCTATTTGATGAATGGACTACTAGATAAAGGTATAAAAAAGATGTGACAAAATATAGCGAAGTTGAGAGGAATCGGTTCAGAAGTGATTTATGATGGAAACTCACATTGTAATAGGTCAATTAAGAGGTAACAAAGTAATGTCATTGCAAAACAGGATGATGAGACAAAGGATTGCAGATAAGAATCAAGAAATTGAGGAAAAATAATGGCTTAAGTTGCATATGTTGTTTACCCTAGTCCAAGTAGCATATGCACGCAGGTACACATAATAAAATGAGTGTATACATATGCACGCAGTTTTAGAGAAAGAAAAACATGTATGGGGATCGAAAATTAACCAATTACGGAATTAAGAAGTGCTTGAAATAGGTGTATGCTTTTAGTTTGCCTTTAACTGTTAAGTGCTTTAAGTTCTATTGCTTATGTTCATATTTAAATACATGTGACAGTAAGTAAAGCAGCAAATAAACAAAGACACATAACAACAATATAATATGGAGTTCACCCAAACCTCTTGGGCTACGTCTCCTTGAGCTCTAGTCAACTCAACTAGGCTCTCAGGGATTATGGCATCAATTCTTTTACAAGCTCCACACTCAACTCCATTGGTTTAAACAAAAACAATGGGCTTAGAATACCATCTTATCACGCTGGCTGTCCATACTTCTGTAGACATATATAGGCTTTCCTGGACTAGATTCCTTCAATTAGCGCTCTGAGCGATCTTTCTCTAGCTTGCACCAACTCCTTCAAAATTATTTCACTGTCTCGGAAATGACTTCTCCTATCTTCAACACACTTTGGACACCAGCAACAACTAGATCATTTGATCTCTTTGTTGTTCTTGGCTCTAGCTTTGGCTCTTCGACTTGTGAGCTTTTCTTGACCTCTACATGCCTCTGTAAATCACTTGACCTCCAAGCGACTCTCAGCAACTTCCAATGACATTGGCAACTTTTCACTACTATTAATTGAGCTCTCTAGTTCACTCGACCTCCAAGTCACTCCAAAACTCTCTGCACTCTCTCAGCTACCTTCCACCTCTATGCTTTCTGTGTTTTTTTAACACATTCGTTACCACTCTCCATAATCGAAAACCCAACTATTTCACCACAAGAATATGTTTACAATGGAAAGGAACCATCGATGTGGGAAACCCAATCATTTTGCCTTCCTTTGGACGAAATAGCCAAATAATGGAAATACACAGGAAAATTGGCGAAAACACATCATTGGAGCATTTAACCGGAACTCAAAATTCATTCAATAACATTGATAAACCTATCAGGTCTATCCTATCATCGCAAATTGCAATCGCATAGGTGTATGGCCAAAACATTAATATACGGGATAATGCAAAGAAATCCGCAAAGACGAGACTTCAAATATTACACAATCACATCTATATCCCTCTCGGGTCCTCCATTCCATTGCAAATCGCAATCGCATAGCGTATTGGCCAAAAAAACCAAATACACAGGAAATACAAAGAATTCCCTTGTTTTCATATTTCAAATATTATGAAATCACGTCCATAATTCCCATCAGGTCCGCCTTCTATCGGCATATCGCAATCGCTTAGGCAGTAGGTAAAAACCTCAATATACAAGAAATACAAAGAAAATCCAAATAAATCAGATTTCAAATTTTATGCATTCACGCTTATAATTCCCATCGGGTCCATCCTTTATCAGCATATCACAATCGCAAGTTGCAACGTGTATTGGTCCTTTGTATTGTGGCCTCCCAATTCACCGACTCACCAATCAACAATTAGCGCTATCGGTGCTATCGCATGATGAGTCACATGGTCACGGGTCTTGGTCCTTCTCAATTAACGATTTCCAATTCAATCACAACCATTGATTTGTCTTTTAATCTCATAGTTCACATTAAACCTGAAACGACAAACAGTCTGCTTAATCTCCGTCATTGATCGTGCGATCTCCAATCCAACGATTGGCAGCATTTTCGGGTGGCCTACTTGCGCGGAGATTACCTGCCCGAAAAAGTGGTTTTCTCTCTCCCGCGTTGTGCCACACATTAGTCAATGTATGGAATCGGGTGAAGCCCATCCAATACCGCTTATTGCTTGAAGCCTACCCGAAATACCAATCACTGCCTTCCTTTCAAAGCTCGAAAGTTTTAGCCTGTTTTCTATAATTTTTTCGGGTTCGTCTGGCTACTACTACCCACGTGCTTTATCCCAAATTTCAATGCAAACATGCTTTATAAAGTTTTAGTGCTTAACAAGGGTTTTTAGCGCATAAGGCTAATATTAACCCTTTAGGCCACATTTAATAAGAAATGCCTTATTTTCTAAGGTTAAGGGGCAATCTTCTTTCTACAATAACTTCTTCGTTCGGAGTATATTTTGGCCCATTCAAATTGTGTTGGATTCAGAATGAGAGAGACTTTTTTCAAAATCATCCAATGAATTTCATTTTTCCTCTGTGAGAAACTCTTTAGACTTAGGAGTCTATTCTAGATCCATTTTGGATCACAGCTTCCCACTATGAGAACTTTTAGTCTCCAAAAGACTGAAATACTGATCTAAACAATAAATGAGAGTAACATCACCCTCTTCTTTCAGCCTCCATACACTTTCCTTGCATAGTGCTTCTAAAGCAAAGCCTTTGACCACTTTCCTTCCTAGATGTGCTAGTCCTCCTAGGAAGAACTATCTTCTTCCTTGACTTCATGTAGAACTCCTGCTGAGAAGGTCACAGAAGGTAGTTTGAACCTTTATTCCTTTATCATTGATCCAAGGTGGCCCAAACCAATGTAAAGTTACATATGCTTCACAAAAATTTACATTTTTACCTGTTTGACATACGGTCAACAACAATTGTTAACAACAACAGAAATACAAACAACACCTGGATGGCCTAAACTCCTGCTTCAACAAAAGAAACATATTTTCACATCTTTTGAACACCTCCATGTCTTACATCTGCATACAAATGATGGACTACATAACAAGCCCACAGAACATGTGCCTTTAAAACAATTGACCCTTAAAGTCAAGCATGTAGAAAAAGACATCTAGGACTCTTTTTCAAAGATGAAGCACTTCATCATTATCTCCATCTTGGAGACCAAATCAACTTTTCCCAAGTCAATATTACATGCATGTTTAAAACAAAGCAATCAACCCTACAAGTTAGTTACACATACATGTTTTAAATACAAGTAAATCATCAACATCCCTGTGTTCATGCACACCAAGCTTATGCATGCATTTCATCCTTCAAATTTCGCTTAAGGACACTGTACTTTCGAAGCTGAAATGAAATATAATGTTGTAGCAATAAAGTGAGTCTCCTACTCAACTTTTCCATTCACCTTCTTGGTAAAATCCTGGAACTTGCATTCCATTAACAAAGAAATCCAAATAGATGCATCAAATCAAAAGACATGCAATCTTTAATTGGATAAGAATTCTAACCATTTCTTACCAATCCATTTCAAAGGTGCTACCTTTGTCTGTACATCAGCATCAACATGTCAATCATCCTAAAACACATCAATCATGGAATCTTTCTTTCCATTTCTGCCATTTTCTCTTTCCACCTTCTTCAAGTTTTGTGGAAGCATTGTTAGATTCAGAGTCCAACACTTTTAAGCAATGTGTCCTTGCTTATGGTAGTAAGTGCAACACATGTGCATCCTCTTGACAACATTATTTTCCTTGTCTAATGGACCTTTGGCTTCTTGATTCCTTTCCTTCAAAAGTTTCATGTATGTGGCCATTCTCTTCCAACAACTAGAAACATTATGGTTATCCAAACCACAAAAGGAACATGCAATGCTTTTCCCATACTTATATGGAAATTTATAATCCCTTACATAACTAAAAGGAATATGGTTAGAACCAAATTTATACCTTTATTGTAATCTTGAGGAGGTGAACTAAATGAAGAAGTAGCTCCCTTTGGAACATCATCAATCTCTTCAACACTTTCAGAGTTTCCACAACTCTCTGGTTCAAGTGTATGCTTATGAACATCTGCATCCTGCAAATGATGTTTCAAGCTATTGCATTCCTCCCGAATGCAATCTTTACACTCTTGAGGCAAAAGACCTGAAATGAAACTCCTTCCTGGAAATATTTCAATGGACTTCATGGCAGCGTTTGAAATTTATCCATAAGACTATCCATAGCCAAGACCCAAATACTTAGGCCTTTCCTCAACCATTATTGGCTCAACAATACCTTGTACATGTTTTCCCAAGCCTTTTCCTTCATAGCCCATCTTGGACATTAGCTTGGAACCTATGCCTCTCGTATGTTTTTCAAAAGAACCAATATAAGCATTCATGGAAGAATTTGAAGACAAACAAGAAATATGTACCTCTTCTTCAAGCTGATACTTGACTAAGGCTTCTTTCGCAACAAAGAACTATGTCTCCAACTCATGCATCCTTTTTAGGCTTTTTCCTTTCCATTTCCTGCAATTTGTCAGAAAGAAATTGCTTCTCTTCCTCCACAAAATTCAACTTCTCTCTAAGTATGTTTCTCTTCCTTCCATCCTCATACATTTCTCTCACCTTGTCCATCATGATGAACAAGTCTTACTTCATGTCTTCATCAAGGAATCTTGTGATGAAGGAGGAATTTGAGGACTCACTTGTAGAAGTTGTCATTATCAAAATGAACAGAAAAACTTCAAACAAGATTAACAAAGAGCTTTATTCAAGCAACCTTTTTCAACAAACTTCTTGTGCTTCAAGGATTGCCTTGGGGTCCTTTGGGATAAGAATAATGCCTTTAGCCCTTCTTCCTTTTTGTCCTCTCCTAGACTGAGCTATCAGTAGCTTTCCTTTCACCTCTGCAGACTCAAACAATAGTCAATCTGCAAACAAGCATATAATCAAACTTAAGCTTTGATACCACTTGATCTGAAAATGGGGCACTAAAGACTTCTTGTCATGCTTATAATAACCTCTCCCACTTTCAAATCTTATATATTCCCAAGGCCTTATGATTAACCAACTACGGAATTAAAAAATGCTTGAAATAGGTGTATATTTTTAGTTTGCCTTTAATTGTTAATGCTTTAAGTTCTGTTGCTTATGCTAATATTTAAATACATGTGATAGTAAGTAAAGTAGCAAATAAACAAAGACACATAACAGCATAATAATATGGAGTTCACCCAAACCTCTTGGGTTACGTCTCCTTGAGCTCTAGTCAACTCAATTAGGCTCTTTAGGATTATGGCATCAATTCTTTTACAAGCTGCACACTCAACTCGACTGGTTTACACAAAAACAATGGGCTTAGAATACCATCTTATCCCATTGGTTGTCCATACTTCTATAGATAGATCTAGGCTTCTCTAGAATAAATTCCTTTAATCAGTGCTCTGAGCGATCTTGCTCTAGCTTGCACCAACTCCCTCAGAAATCTTTCACTGTCTTTGAAATGCCTTCTTCTATCTTCAGCACACTTTGGACACTAGCAATAGCTGCATCATTTGATCTCTTTTTTTTTTTTAACTCTGGCTCTAGCTCTTCGAATCTTGAGCTCTCTAAGCTTCTCTAAGCCTCTATAGTTCGCTTGACCTCCAAGCGACTCTTAGCAATCTTCCAGCAACCTTGGCAACTTTTCACTACTGTCAATTGAGCTCTCTGGTTCACTCGACCTCCAAGTGACTCCAAAACCCTTTGTTCTCTCTCAGCTACCTTCCGCCTTTGTACTCTTTGTGTTTTTGTAACACATCAGTTACCGCCCTCCATAATGGAAAACCTAACTATTTCACCACAAGAATCCGTTTACAATGGAAAGGAACCATCGACGTGGGAAACCCGATCATTTTGCCTTCCTCTGGACGAAATAGCCAAATAATGGAAATACACAGGAAAATTGTTGAAAACACATCATTGGAGAATTTAACCGGAACTCAAAATGCATTCAATCGCGTTGATAAACCTATCGGGTTTGTCCGATCATCGCAAATCACAATTGCACAGGCGTATGGCTAAAATATTAATATACGGGATAATACAAAGAAATCCGCAAAGACCAGACTTCAAATATTATGTAATCCCATCTATATCCCTCTCAGGTCCGCCATTCCATCGCAAATCATAATCACATGACGTATTGGCCAAAAACCCCAATACACAAGAAATACAAAGAAATCCCTCATTTTCAGATTTTTCGGATTTCAAATATTATGAAATCGCATCCATAATTCCCATTGAGTTTGCCTTCTATCGGCATATTGCAATGACTTAGGCGGGAGGTCAAAACCTTAATATGCAGGAAATACAATGAAAATTTGAATAAACTAGATTTCAAATTTTATGCATTCGCGTTGATAATTCCCATTAGGTCCACCCTTTATTGGCATATCGCAATCGCAAGTTGCAATGTGCATTGGCCCTTTGTATTGTGGCCTCCCGATTCGCTGACTCGCCGATCGCCGATCAACACTATTGGTGCATCGCACAACGGCGCTATCGCATATCGACAAGTCACATGGTCATGGGTCTTGGTCCTTCTCGATCAGTGATCATTGATTCAATCACAACCGTTGATTTGTCTTTTAATCTGACAGTTTGCGCTGAACCCAAAACGGAAAACAGTCTGCTTAATCTTCGTCATTGATCCTGTGATCTCCAATCCAACGGTTGGCAGCATTTTTGGGTGGCCTACTTGTGCGGAGATTACTCACCTAAAAAAGCAGTTTTCTCTCTCCTGCGTTGTGCCACGCATCAGTCAATGTATGGAATCAGGCGAAGCCTGTCCAATACCGCTTACTGCTTGAAGCCTGCCTAAAATACCATTCACTTCCTTCCTTTCGAAACTCAAAAATTTTAGCCTGTTTTCTATAAATTCTTCGGGTCTGTCTGGCTGCTACTGCCCATGTGCTTTATCCAAATTTCAATAGGAACGTGCTTTATAAAGGTTTAGCACTTAACGAGGATTTTTAGTGCATAAGGCTAATATTAACCCTTTAGTGCCCCTTTTTAAGATGAGTGAATAAATGAAAATTGTTTATTATAAATACCTTGAATAATAAGTACTCAATAATACTTAAATAAATAAAGACTATTTTATCATGATTTTGGGAAACTTATCATAATTTATATCTTTAATATAATGATGTTCAAAGGTAGTCATTTCTCTTGGTCAAAAGTAATTGTTTTTCTTGTTGTTGGAATGGATTGGTCTCTCTATTTAACTTGATTCCTTAATCTGATTGTTCATCTGGTCTTGATGATGAACCACACTTGATGGTTCAAAATGTGTCGACAAATAAATTTTGAAGTGATTATCACCAAAAAATTGTCTCATAAACTTGATATGGATCATAGAAGCGTTAATTCAATTAATCCATTTCTTCTAGAGAGGAGTGTTGAGAAATGGCAACAAGAAATTCTAATTTAAATTTTCCCTTGAATTTAAACTATGAATTAAAATTGAATTTTATTCTCATAGAAACTTTTAAATATTTAATTAAGTTTAACTAACTTAATTAGCTTACGAATTTTGAGTTGGAAGTCTTTTGGAAGTCACATATGTGTTCTCCCTAAATTCTAGGGGTCGAGTATCAGTTTAGATTGATTTGTAATTAGATAACTTAGTTTATTGAGTTCTAGTCAGTTAAACTAGTTCTAACTATTTATTGAACTAGTAGAGGATTAGCAGTGAGTTAATGCACAATTGCATCCACAGGTGCTACTCTTGTTAATTGAATATTCTCTCATCAAAAACTCATGCATGTCAGTTCTGAGAAAGGCCCAGTTGAGACTAGAGTGCAGTGATAGTGTACCCTCAGTTGTATGATTTACTAAGTTGTATAGATCATGCATGCAATTAGAAAGAGGACCTAATTAGGATTGTGTAGCTTTGGAAGCGTGAATTCCCTTTAAAAATGGGTTATTCATCCTAGGAATTGCACAAGGAAATAAGGGTTTGGCAAGTAGTGGAAATTGGTTAAGTGTTGGCTAATAGAGGGCTTGTGAGCTAGAGAGTTTAGCATACGTGTGCGGAATTGTTATTTTGAGAACAAGATTTGCATCTTCACTCTTATTTCTGATTAATGCAATACATATAGGTAGGGTTTTGAGAACTGGCTTTCCCCAGGAAAACTTATTGTTTTATGTTCCATTGATTTGTCTTCTTCTTGTTCATATTGTTTTCATCGATCTATTGGCTTCCGCTGGTTGAGAGTAGAAGTATATTGTTTTTTCTTGTTTTAGTAGATTACATGAGGTTGTGAATCAACATGAAATTGTAAAGTGTCCTATCAGTTGTATGATTTATCGAGTTGTAATTATCGTGCATACAATCAAGAAGATGACCTAATTAGGTTTACGCAATTTTGGAAGCATGAATTCCCTTTAAATACGGGCTATTCATCCTAGGAATTGCGTAAGGAAATAGGGGCTTGGAGAGATGAAAAATAGGTTAGGTATTTGGCTTGAGGTAGCCTGTGAGATGAGAGTTTATTATACTTGTGCAGGGATTGTTCTTGTGAGATCTACCATGGTCAACCATGGTTAAGCATGTTTATTATAAGGTTTATAATATTTATCTAAGGGTTTATATATCTTGGGTTTATAATATTTATCCCTTGATTGTATAATATTTATCTTAGGGTTATATACCTTGTGTTTATAATATTAATCCCTTGGGTGTAATATTATTTATTTGGGTTTCTAATACCTTGGGGTTTTAGAATTAATCCCTTTGATTTATAATATTAATCCATTGGATTTATTAATCTAAGGGTTCATATTCATAGGGTATAAGATTATTCATCTGGTGTATAATATTATTTATTGTTGAAAATTGGCAACAAGAAATTGCTAAAAATAGAAGTGCTAAAAATATCACTACTAAAAATATCAGTTTGGGCATCAGTGCTGGATTAGGCAATAGGGAATGAAAAATGGAAGTTCTAGGAATAAAAGTTTTAATTTTAGTAGTTCAAGTTGGATTCCTATTTTTAGACAGTCCCTGGTCTAAAATAGGAAGTAAAATTCAAATTTGGTCTTACCAGCAGTTTGAATATTAATTAATTGGGGAATGTGTCCTTGATTTTATCCACTAATTGAGGAATTAAGGATGAGTTCTATATTGATACGATTAGTTGACTTAGTTTAACTTAGTCAAGTTCAGTTAGATTAATTTAACAAGTTGTTAAATTACTGAGATACAATTTGTTGATGCTTGCATGCATGTGACAACTGTTATAAGATAATTGAGTATTCACTCATGGATAACTGATGCATGGCAGTTCAGACAAAGACCCGGTTGAGATCAGATGAGGGACAATGTACTATCAGATGCTAGGATATTCCTTGTGAATATTCCTTGAATGCAAGAGGAAATTTAGTCCTCAAGTATTGCGTAGTTGGACTTGAGGTTGAAAGCAGGTATGATTGGGGCCAGTTCCCACATGTTATGTAATTGGACCCCAATCAAAATTGCCCAAGGAAATAGGGGATTGGAGGAATTGTGGCCTATATATTGAGGCCTATGTATTCTATGATCTACATCATCAGAGTACAGAGAGAGCAGGATAGATTTTGAGCTAATTCTTTTTGTATGTTGTTGAGGATTTCCACTTGATTGATAATACAGAGATGGGATCTTAGGCTGGTGCTTTTCCCAGATAAATTCCTCTGTGTTCATGTGTTCATCAGTTATATGTGTTCATGCTTGATGTTTCTCATGGTTGATTAACTTCCACAAATTTTATGATAGATGTAGATCTAATATTATGCTTTAGTACATTTCATATATTAGTTTGATCTACAGGTGAAATTTCTACATGATATCAGTGAGCTAGCTAATTTGTAGAGAAAATTCTAGATTTATAGGGTTTAATATAAATCCCTTGGGTTTATATCCATGGTCAACCATGCACAACCATTTTCCAATGTCACATTGTGCAAAAGTTTGTCTCAATATGAAAATCAACTATTACACAGTATTTTGTCACATTCCCAACTCTATACCTGAATTATTATCCTTTGTGCCAGTGTCTTCATAAATGTTGTAAAGCGAAAAAAGTTGTGTAAACTCATTCACCATGAATTATATGCTCAATATATCCACGAAGAGATGGAGAACTTATGTCTTGAAGCAATTCTGGAAAACTTGTCAAAAAACCCTAATTTGCAAGACCAACGCTACTTTTAGTAGACAAATATATGTTGGTAACCTTTTGTCTAACTACTGAATAGCGCTAGCAGCGTGATGTTTGATAGGAAAATCGTTGTTGATCCACTTTAGGTAGTTTCTCCAAAACTGGAGCAGAAGCTTCTCTTACTAGAAGCCTTGAGAACGACGAGCTGGTAGTTGTTGGATCAAGATATGGTCAAGTACTCCCATTTAGGGCCCTTGATCCTACCTTTAAGGATATTACCTTTGGGATAAGGACCTTCTTCCCCCTTTGGTGTATCTCTAACTCCCTCTCCCTCACTATAAATTCGTTCCTCACTTTCCTCAATGGGTTAGTCATTTTTGATTGCCCTTCTGCTCAATTGTGCTTCGATGTTGCCATTTTGGTGAGAGAAGAAAGGAGAGCTTGTTAAGTTTGGCTTGGAATTCGAACCATCTGGAAGGAGGCCTTAAACATCGAGGTAACGGTTGTATGCTTCCCTCTTTGATTTAATCATTAATACAAAGCATGTTTTACTTCCCATAATGTTTTCTATGATGGTTTGCTTAGTACAATACTACTTGATCTATTGTATAAGTTATATTGGAATTCATATGCTAGGACCTCTCTTATTGTTATCTTTTGATCTCTCTTGTAAGTATTCAGATGCAAAGAATAGCGAGGAGCGAGCCTGGGAGCTAATGGATTGGGATCATCATCAAAGGTTAAGTGCATAGGAGAGAGGTAGGCCATCTCCCTTTCTCATTTCTCATTCTGATTTAGGTTTGGTAAGTTTTCTTGTTTTTTCACGATTTTTATTAGACCCACAAATTAGGCTAGAGAAATCACTTCTATCCATAAAAGGTATTCCCTTAATAACAAATTGGCAACTCAACTGGGGAATCCTACACCCTTTTTATCCTCCTTTCATATTTTTTCCTTCTAGTTAAGTTTGACCAGCCATCGAAAGACCCTATATTTGGATTGATTTTCAGTCTACACTCTGAATTGTTGGTGTCTTAGGGTATTAGGTCTAGAGTTTCTTCCTAAGTCGTCGTTGTTTTACTAAAATTTCCTTTCTTAGTGTGTGTTTTTATCATTGACAATCACACTGACAGCACTTGTTTTCCCCTGTACAGTCGTGCTAAAAACTTTGTTTTCCACTATTTAACCACACTAAATACTAGCATGGGTTTTGCTATGAAAAGTATTGTTTCCAACACAATTTTTTCTATGAAAAGTAGCATTGATGACCCTTTCAGCATGGCTTTTTCTATATAAAGTAGCATGGTTCCTTGAATGTGAGAATTTTTATGGTCTCTACTAAAAATTATAGTGTGTCCTCATCTCTAAGGTATCTTATTTGCTTTATATGTATCAGTCTTTGTTTGTATGCTTCTGATTTCTTTATGGAATGAAAAAGATTGTCTCTTCCTTGAAGTCGTAAAAAATTGGATTTTGTTTGAGTTTTAACAAGTTTTGAGTCAATTGAGATCTTTGTTTACTACTCATGTGCTTGAGAAGTATTGATTGTTCTATTAATTAAACATTGGTTTCTCTTTTGCATTTATTAAAGGAATCGATTTTTCATTGAATTAGTTTTCATTTCGAAATATTTACATTTCATTAAAATTGCATTAGATCACTTGCATTAAAAGTTATTTTTTGGAATTAATTATTGGAAATAGATCACATTTTCCAATAATTGAAAACTAAATGATGCAATAGTTGCATTAAATCATTTAAAGAAAAAACAAAAACATAACTCATAGAAGTGCATCTTAGGAAAAGTGAAAATCATTTTTACTTTTTGGCATTGCATTTGGAAGGTGAAAGTGAAAGATCTAGTTAGGAAAGGTTTGTTTGTTGCATTACTGCTTGTTACATCATTGTTTTAAATCTCTCCTCTTACTAGTTTAACTTTCATCGAATTGGAAAACAATATTTTCTCATATAGTTGCATCTTAGGTGTTTAGGTGTAGTATACTTATGGGGGATATTATGGGGTACAGATGGAGGTACCCAAGGGAATAATGTAATAATGGGATGGGTCATAGTTAATAAATAAAGTGGTTAACGTGCATCATGTAAGGGACCACAGGTAGTTAACAATAATGTGATAAGCCCATTGTATTAGATATATGGTATTGAGAGACACATGGTAATGACCCATGGTATTGTATGTATGAAGCCTATATATAGGCTAGAGGCTCCCCATTGAGAGATGTGAAGGATTATTGTATTGGAAAGCATATGGCTTGTGGAGTGTTATCCTTCCTTAAGGAGTAATTGTATGGTGTTACCCTACCTCAAGGGTTTTGATTAATAAGGAAAATCATTTTCATGTTATATTATTGGGCCAATCTTGTTGTTTCTAGGCATTTTTTTATTTTCATATATTTGCAGGTCAGATCTATTAGAAGTAGTATCATAGCACTTTCTTGGGCAAGAAAAGAGATATTTTTTTTTGCAGGAATTTTTTGGGGCAGTGATTTTCAGATTAGATCTGAAACTTCTAGGGCAAAATTTGCAAAACCAAATTATAGATCTATATTCTTTGCGAAACAATACCCAAATTATAAAAAAAGTCGGCCAAATCAGAGTCCGGATGAGGGATATATCACTCATTTAAAATTCAACTGTGTTGCAGAAAATTTTCTGATGAAAATTTGTGGACGTCGGATCTCTAGTAAATTTTTTGCAGTTTTGTGGGGAATTTTGAGAAACTAATTTTAGATCTGGGACCCTCCTGAAAAATATCCCAAAATTAAAAAATTAAAAATAAATCAGTCAAATCAAATTCCGGATGAGGGAGATATCGCTTATTTAAGATCAGCTCTTTTTGTTCTAGTAATTTTTGTGATGGCAGGACAGTTGCAGCACAAATATGAATTCCACGGTGCCTAGATCGAAATTTCTATTACATGGGAAGATGAAAAATGGGTGTTCCATTTCCAAAAATAGGTAATAATAAGGATTCTATGCAATATTGACTGAACTGTGGCCATTTTAAATTTTCACCAAGTGATTTTATTTCAAATCCCTCTTCATGGCTTATAGCAAGGATTTTTTTATGGGGGAAAGATAATGGTCCTACTATTAAATAATTCCTAAAATATTTGAAGAGAAACATTCTGAAACATTGGAGGGGTTTATTATGCCTTGGGATGAAAGATGTGGTTGCCATATGGTGGAGCTCACTTGACAGCAAGCCGCAGCTGTAACACCATAAAACTACTCCTTAAGGAAGGAGAGCACTCCACAAGCCATATGCTTTCCAATACAATAATCCTTGACATCTCTCAATCGGGAGTCTCTAGCCTATATATAGGCTTTATACATAAAATACCATGGGTCACTACCATGCATCTCCCAATGCCATATATCTAATACAATGGGCTTATCACATTATTGCTAACTACTTGTGGTCCCTTACATGATGTGGGCTAACCACTTTATTTATTAACTATGAAACATCCCATTATTACATTATTCCCTTGGGTACCTCCCTTTGTACCCCATAATATCCCGCCTAGGTATATTACAAATGTGCAATTCCAGTTAGCAATGGTTGGAAGCCCAGTGACTGCATTGTGCAATATTTTGGGCCAGCAGTCACTGCCCCTTAGAATTGCACAATGCAATACTAGAGGATTATCACTAGGAAGAAATGCACATTTTCTAAGAGGAAGACAGAGCCTTCCCTCTAAGTATTACACAATGTTGTCTTGGTGAGGCAGAGTCCAGGCCATGGCTATCGAGACCTGTTGATGGGAAACTGAAAGTAAATGTGAATGTGAATACATGGCAATACTGAGTGTAAGAAGGTGTGAATGATCATGCATGAAAATAGTTAATGAAAGATTCAAAAACTGGAACAACATGCATGTGGGTGAAGCGAGTCACCAAATCAGCAACCATTCGTGCAAAACAGTTTCATGCATGCGATAGTAGTGAGATGCTAACAAAAACTGAAACGGTGCTAGTACAATCTATTATTCATGTAAATGACAACAAGCATTCACAGAAATCAAGAAAACAACACTCGCACAAGAAAAACACAAAAAGTGACATAAATGCTACAAAATACAAGCTAAGAAGACTTACACAAAAATAACTGAGTTGGATGTGTCAAAGACTCCTGGAATTTTTGTGGGGTGATAGAGCTCCAAGATCGATGTGAATAAGTGATATCTGAAGCATCGAATAAATAAGTTTGAGGCTCATGATGCATATTCCACAAATCTATGAAAAAACGACACTTGGAGGAAATATTCTAAAACAATCTTTCTATGTAACCTACAACTGCTAAAAATAGCTCACTAAAATCTTGCAATGCTTTTTACATACTGATTTTTTCTCTTTTGGGAAAAATAAACCCATGCATTCAAGTTAATTTTTCTCAATCTCAGGTGGAACCGATCAGCCCAATGGAACATGCAACCTCCTCAGCTGAGGGAAAAATTTGCGCATTTCTCGGAGGGAGCTAGGCTAGCTGTCCAAAAGAATTACACAATTTTTGGGCTAAGCAACTAACTGCTACCCAGAATTGTAAAATTTCTTGGATGAGTAGCCATGTTGGGACAGATTGTGCAATTTTTCCAGTAAAGCTTCACAGGCATGATTGCGCATTTCTAGAGCCCAGTAGGCTTCTAGTCAGGATTACACAAATTCTAGAGGGAAGGCTGGTTCCCCTCCAGAATTGTGCAATTTATTGAGGGAGCTACTTTGCCTACAGTTGGACCAAGTCCGAAGAAACAACCTATGAGGGGAATGCAACAAGCTATCATGCACAGGCTGGCAATCTGCCAGAAAACCAATTAAGCTTGTGTACTTGACAAGGCAAGACATGTTGCTGAGGATGGTTGGTAGGGAGGCTCCAAAACAAAGATAAGGAAAAATTTTGGAGGGTGGTTGTAGCCGTTGCAATGCTTGGCAACGCACTGGTAGAATTCTAGTGCTCTGAATGGACCTTGTTCGTGAGAAGCAAGTCTAACACCTCCGGAAGTATTGTTCAATTCTTAGTTCGTCTTGGTTCCAACACTTGCTTGATTGTAAGATGTAGCATCTCCTAATATCTTGGTCAGTTGACACACATTCTAAGCCAAGAAAACACAGTTGGTTTGATTGGGGTTGAGGGGTATATTAGTGCACAAGCAGTATAGTTGTTAGAGTCTCAGTTTCATCTCTGGTGTTGCTCCACTGCTAGCAAGCCTGGAAAGTACCCTGATGGAGTCACGCAGGAACACAACAATTTCTTTGCCACTAACGAGATTGGTCAATACCTTGGCAGAGTTACTTGCATCACCTCTCTAGGAAGGAAGCCTTTCTCTTCTTTCACCTTGTTCATTTTTCGTTTTTAAAATTTTTCACTTTTCATTTTTTCATTTTCATAGCTATGTATAGCGCTTATTCATTTCAGTGGCAGAAGAGGGATCCTGACTTATTGAGAGTAGAAGAATTTGTTCCTTCAGATATGTAGTTCATATGTATACCTATGACGTGTTTGTTAAGGCTTTCCCCCTCACCTTACTCTACTTGATTGAGCTGCCAAGAGTTAACCCAAAAACAACCGACTAGAGTAGGTGACACTAGTTAGCACACAAGCATTGTGTTTTCACCAAGGTTCACGTCGAACAACACATATTTTCCATCGACATATCACGGAGTGAAGATAACAAGTTCTTACATAAGAGAGCAGACAACAAATAACCAAATGTTGATAGTTGTATAAGTCCTCTTGTACTTTACCCAGCTTGTTTTAAGAGTCACACATGGCTTCATGCGAAACTAACCTATGAACAAAAACACGAAAACAAACAAAAACAAAGTGAAAGTAGAAGTAAATGAGAAAGAAAAGTGAGTAATAAAACAAGCAAGCAGACAAACAAACATGCGAATTAAGTAAGAAAACAAGCATGCAAGCCAAAAAACAAAATAAAACAATAGACTACACCTAAGCTAACGGTGCATGGGCCTAATCACGTGAATTGATACTTCCAATGCAGCCACCGGTGCATTGGTTGACCCCTGTTGGTGAAGGCATGGTCCACGAGCAACCCGGTTGTGCAAACCAACAAACAATAAAGATGTAACATTGAAGACAAACACACTCCATACTTAAATGTGTCCACGAAACACAAGCGAGTGAAAGTACGTGACATGCAGTCCATGGGCTTATCACGATGTTTCCTGACATTGCATGCAACTACGATGCATAAGCATAACCTTGACTGTGACATGCAAGAAAATGAAAGAAACAAAGACAACTTGCGTCATGCATGTGTGCTTGCAATGAAAGATTCCTCCAATGCATGAACGATGGGATCGTGCAGTTTGAGTGGAGGAAATATGATCTGTGTGTGAGATCGACCTTCATTGCATATAGATGAGTGATGAGGAGCCTTGGGTGATTCAACAATTTCCTGATCAGAAGTTAAACCAACCTCACGGCAGCGAGGGCCTGACATAACCGTCAGCTCGAGTTGATATGCCTATATAGTCTAGGGTGTTTCGACTTCTTCATCAAATAGATCATCATAAACAGGTGGCTTCAAAAAATCAACTATGATAGGATCATCATTGTGATCGAATAAGGGAGTAAATGGATCACAACAGCTATGATCAAAAAAATCAATGATTTCATCAACATCCTCAGGATTTGATGAATCAAATAGACAGATAGATGAGAAGTGGAAAAAATCATCCTCTGTGTTTTCGGAAAAGGCAAATGAAAAGTGAAGTGGATTTTGAGTGAATAATCTACCCTCTCCTTTGTGGGATGATGGGCTGACATCTGGTGTGTCATGCAAGTGATAGACAATGGTTGCATCCGTAGGTGAAGATACACATGCAAAAATCATGGATGGAAAGTTCACCAAATATGTCAGGAAAGAATGGAGGGGGATCAGACTTAAGGGAGTCATCCTTCACTGAGTTTTGATGCTCAAGCTCCCAGTCATAATCTTCATGACTGACAACGCATGTTGGTTGTGCAACACCAACTCCGTCAATGGCTTGATCCTCATTCACAACAAGTGTAGAGCCTAGAATGGAAGAACACAAGATAGTATCATCTGGAGGACCATCCAAGTACAAAGATGGAAGTTGTGGTACAAAATGCATGTGACAACTTGATGGACTCACAACCAAATCTACATGAAAATTAAGTGAAGTAATGTTGGGAAGATGTGATAGTTTAATAAATGTGTGTGCATGTTCTGCCACATCACTCTACAATGGTGGAGTTGTTTGATGAGGGAATGCTAGACTGTCACTTGTGATAGTAACTGTGTCCATTTGTGATTTCACAACTCCATCACTGAAGTATGTTGAGTGAGGCTTGGTCTCAAACTTCTTCTTGGGATGGAATGATTTGTTAAGACAATACTCAAATATATCCTAAAGATAAGGAAATTTCATCTAGATTTTTGAAGCTTGAAACATCAAATCATGGAAGCACTGCCAAAAATCCATAGGCGATTCATAAGGAGCCTTCCATTGTTGTAACAGTTTTTGGTCAAGATGTTCTAGATCAAAATGATGGAAAGTATCTTCAATGAGATCACAGAAAAGGTCAAGTGAGTGCACACTATCAGTCGAAAGGCTACAGAGCCACCGTAGTGGGGATTCGCAAAGTGTATGCAAGCAATAGACTAGCCTATTCATCAGAACATCCATCTTCCTCATCAAGAATGGCAAGGAAGTCATGTATGAACATGGGCCAGACCACCTCTCCTTCACCATCATACTTGTATTTGGACAACAAATCAAAAAACTCCCTCGTGATGTGGAGAGGTTCGGCATGAAAAAAACATCGTGGAGGTTTGAGTGTGCAAGACTCCATTGTAGATGTGGAAATGTTCAAAATAGTATGAGAGGACACAACTTTTCATATGGCCCTCCTTCTAGTGCCAGAAATGTTGATGGTTTTGGACCTGCCAACATGTTAGGGGATCTCCTAGGAAAGAAGTCCCAATTAGACCTCAGATCATTTGGTGTAGGAGTCCCAACTGTGGGTCATATGGTATCGCCTTGACCACAGTTTCACAATAGAGGCAAGTAAGATATCCCTATTGGTAGCAAGGATGTGACAGCTATGGCGAGTCAAGGAAGGTGCATGAATGGTTCTAACACACAAAAATTGGGGTGAATGTGCCCCTTGGAAACTTGTAATAGTACTCGGCTTAGAAGGGAACACACGAGCGAATATGAATCACCAGCTAGAAAGAAATTTAGCAAGCAATCCAAAGTGATGTTCAAACCAATCAACACATTGCAATAAGATTCATACATACTTATACAGAATAGTCCATACATGCATGCATAAGAAAACAAATACATATATCATTTAGAGTAAACAAGATAGTTGGAATACAATATGACATATGCATGAAACGTGTTAGCTTTGTTATATTAAGAAGTGTAAGTTCTAGTCATACAATACATCCATGTCCAACCGCTAGCCACGATAGTGGAACGTTACAGCCACAATTGCCTGCTCCTCCAAAGAGGTATACTAGATATGAACATTAGAGAAGCCAAGGCTCATTAAAATACTGTCGAAGCTTTCTCTATGATACTCCTATTTGAAGCTTGGCTGACCAAAATCCTCTACAATGAGTTATCAGGGACTATATATAGCAAAGGGTGGGGTGGCCCTTGACATTCCCCTATGCGACAGTTCATCTACCCTCATGAATCTTCATCTACTATATGACTGTTACATCCAACTATGAACACTTGAACATACACTTGACAAGACATTACATACAATCTGCACATGTACCCATGTGAGACAAAATAGAGTTGAGAAAGCTATGCAAGATATCACTATGACTCAGAAAACTTCTGGAAGACCAACTCTTCGACATCCTCATGGTGGTTGACAGTACCGAACTGATGCCAAGCTCGGTAGTTCACGATGGTGTTTATGTACTCCAAGGGGACATCTTTCTGGAAGTGAACTCTTGCCTCCATAGCATCCCAGTACATTGCTCAGGCTCCTCTATCCAACTTGTCTGATAGCATGCACATCATTTTCTTGAGTGTGGCCGAACCAGCAACATACTTGTGCATGGTGTCTACACTGATTGCCAAGTTTGGGTTGGTGGCTATATGCATCAATTCATCAAAGTACAAGTCGAGCTCCAGTCATACCTGTGCCTTTGTATTTGTCTGGGTGAGTGTCCCAATAGATGGGATGACATGTGCATGCACAACAACATCCATACCCTTGAATACTCATGCATGGGAATCTTGTAGACTAGTGATGAGTTGTAGCAGATCTTCATAGTTCTAAATCTGACTTCGGATGCATGCCTTCAGCTTGACCTCTCTGGGATTCATCATCTTAGGCAAGTGTAGCAACGCTCCCTTATATCTCATTATCCATGTTTGCATATAAGCAATAGTAGCATGCACGTTCAACAAGATACGTACTCTTCTAGCACATCTTTGCTGCCAATTGTTGAGATGGACAACTGCCTTATGCATGGTACCAAAATTGGAATATAGTGCCTGCATGACCATGTCAAGGGACAATACTTCATCTAGTATTGCCTTCTTCAACTCTTCTCGGGCGAATCCTGCAACCAATTCTTCTCCCTGCTTGGTCGTCTATAACTCCTTATCCATTCACTTGTTCTTAGCTATGAAGAAGCAAACACTCTAGCTAGTGGCTTTAGCATATACTCTGGTAACATCGGCCAATGTTGTTGGATGATTTCACACATCAGACACGATCACTCATTCCTGAAACTACGCAGGAGCTTAGTGATCATCTAGAGTGGACGCTCTATGATATTGAACAACTCTATGTTGGGACTAATTGAATGAGATGTAGTGCATCTCTCCCTCTGGATTGTCTCCAAGGATTTCAGGGTCTCCTTGGTCGCTTCGGACTTTCTCCTCATCTAGATGTGGTGAATATAGTGGGTTGACTTCTTGGTGGTGAGGCATGAGGTTGATATCTTTCTCTAACTCATGTTGCTCCATATCCGTATCCATCTATTCAAGTGCTTGCTCTATCTCCTGAGCAAAGTCTTGCTCCTACAATTGTTCACCATGTCTGCTTGATGTCAGCTGTTTTAATGAGTCCAGTATATGTATGAAAATAGTCTCGTCTGTCTATACATGTTGCACCCCCTGTTGTAATTATTTCTACTGTACTTCCTTCTCCTACCTGTGCAGCACTTGTTCCTTATGGAGTTTGTCCTTCAACTCATGTAACTTCTTTGTTTCCTCCATTCTCCATTTTTCTCTCTGCCTTTGTGCATTCCTCTTATTGCGCTATTGCCTCTTCACCTCTATTACCAAAGCTGCTTTATGCACAAGTGGGTCTGCTCAGACCTTTCAGCTTTGTTCCTCATCCATGTTTTCAACAATCTTCCTCTTGCTCTTGTCACATGTTTTTATGTCTACCGTTGTTGTTGCTTCAACTGGCCCTTCGGGATGTTGCTTCAGCTGGTGCTCTCTAGGATGCTACTTCATGCCACTTCACTAACTATTCCACAGCAAGGCTAAATAGTTCATTGGGTTTGGAGAAGTTGGGATAGTATCTCCATGGGTCTTCCTCCGCCCAATTACATGACCCATGGATCCAAGTAAATTGTACTCTCATGCAGTGGTGTTTCAGAAGACAATGCAAGTCATATGGGTTGTAACTTGGGGTGTCGAATGGATATTTATTCATCTATTCTTCTTCGACATCTGCATGCTTATTTTGTATCTCGTATAAACTGATCCACAACAGAAGAGTGGGCCAAGGTGCCTTCTTCTTCTGGTGCAGCCTAGCTAACAATCCTGCTGAGATGTGATATGATACTTCCTACATGATGAGTTTGTCCAAGGAAAACTTCGGTAGAACATGTGGAGGCTTCTCCATGCTGTACATCCATATGAAGGAGCTAGAAGGTGAGACATACCAATATGTTATATCAATCAGTGCCTTTATTGCTACCTTTAACATGCAAGGTGGATCCTGTTCAAATATCATCTTGTGCACTCGGGTGACAAAATGATCAGAAAACTGTGTGATAACTCCTCTAAAGTTGCATTCAAACAACATATTAAAATAAGTGTTAATAGAGGTCTCTATTGATGTCCATTCCCATTTCAAGCCCAGGAACTCCTGAAGGGCATATATTGCATCCAAGATGTAGGCAGACATGTAGATATTTCTTGCTGACCTTTGGGCAGCTTTCAAGCTCTTGTTACCTGTTCCTTCAGCCGATGAGCCAACATGTTAGACGAGTTGCATGATTTTCCTTCTCTGGCTAGTTGGTCCAATGTGATCGCCCAACTATGTGGGAAGGTTTCTCAGCTTTCTTGGTCATACATATGAAATGAAAAGATGACTAAGTATTGATATGCTTTCTATAGTATCTTCCTCTTGTAGACATGGTTCGGTATCATCCTGAATTTTTCTGGCTCCTTCACCCAGTTCTTCAAGATATCTCTGGAGTTGGCATTGTTGTTGGGTATGTTGAAGGGAGTCTCCATGGTGATCACGAGCTTCACCATATGATACACCTGTTCATAATCATGTGCCTTGAAGGTAGTAATCTTCGTCTTGCTGACATTGCTCAATGTCATCATCTCCGGATCAGTGTGCGAGACGATCCAATGTATCATGTCCGTGCATGAAAGCATGGGATATATGCACGCAATCCAGTACAAGTTGGACTTATGAATGTTCAGATAGACTTTGTGATCTTCAAGGTCTTCCCCAAATGTGCATGCAAATTCATCATTGACCTCTTGCCATTTCATATTGATGTCATTATCTACAATCAACTTGGTGTCTTCATAGCTCGACACACTTATAGACACTCACTCAACTGCTACTCCAGTTGCACTTCTATCAGTGTCCTTTGATCTTGCTCTCTTGGAGGCCATTGAAATTGAACTACTGATAGGCAGACAAACACCTGCTAGATCTGGAGACATAGTGACATGCATGGCAAGAAATATGTCAGCGAAAACCAAAGCAAATTTGAGGAACAACATACAACATACCTAGGGATTGACTAGAAAGGATTGCACAATTGTTTTTGGGACGTTGGCAGACTAGCTACAAGAACTGTGCAAAAGGCAGTATGGGTTGTTGGGAGGCTGGCTGGCTACTGAAATTACGCAATGCGCAATCCAAACTGGTCTGATGGATGCCGGGATTGTGCAATGTGCAATTCCAATTGGCAATGGTTGCAGGTCGAGTGAATGCATTGCATAAGTTTTTGGGCCAATAGTCACTGCCCCTTAGAATTGCACAATTCAATACTCAAGGACACTCATTGGGCAGAAATTGGCATTTTCTGAGAGGAAGACAAAGCCTTCCCTCTTAGGATTATGCAATTTTTCATTGGTGAGGCACAGTTCGAGGCAAGCCTTCCCAGACCCGTCGATGGGAAATTGAAAGAAAATGTGAATGTAAATGCATGGTGATACTGAGTTGAAGCACAAGTGAATGATAGTGCATGCAAAAAATGAATGAAAGATTTAGCAAAGGGAAAAACATGCATGTAGGTGAAGTGAGTCACTGAATCAACGATTGTTCATGCAAAACAGTTTCATGCATGCAACAACAATGAGATGCTAATGAAAACTGAAATGGTGCTAGTACAAGCTAGCATGCATGTAAATGATAGCAAGCATTCACAAAAATCAAGAAAACAACACTAACATAAGCCAAAACACAAAAAGCGACAAAAATGCTACAAAAGACAAGCTAAGAAGACTTACTCAAAAATAGCTGAGTTGGATGTGTCAAAGACTCCTAGATGTGTTGTGGGATGTCGAAGGTCCAAGGTCAATGTGAATAAGTGATCTCTGAAGCATCGAATAAATAAGTTTGAGGCTCATGACATGTATGCCACGAATATAGGAAAAAGAGACACTTTGGGGAAAGATTCTAAAATGATATTTGCATGTAACCTCCAACTACTAAAACTAGCTCCCTAAAATATAGGGATGTTTTTTGCATGTTCTTTTTTCTATTTCAATAAAAAGCATCCCATTCATGCAAGTCAAGTTTTCTCAGCCCTGAGTGGAACCAATCAACTCAATGGCACATGCAACAACCTGCTAAGCTGAAGGGAAAATTTGCGCATTTATGGGAGGGAGGTGGACTAGCTGCCTAGAAGGATTGTTCAATTTCTAGTCTAAGCAGCTGATTGCTACCCAAAATTGCACAATTTCTCGGGTGAGCAACCCTGCTCAGACATATTGCGCAATTTTTCCAGTGAAGTTTGACAGGAAGGATTGTGCAATTTTGGAGCCCGTGAGGCTTCTAGAGAGGATTACATAATTTCTAGAGGGAAGGCTGGTTCCCCTCTAGAATTGTGAAATTTCTTGAGGGATCTACTTACCCTACAACTGGACCAATTCAAGAGAAACAACATGTGAGGGGAATGTAACAATCTATCATGCACAGGTTGCCAATCTACTAGAAAACCACTTAAACTTGTGTACTTTACAAGGCAAGACATGTTGCTAAGGATGGTTGGTAGGGAGGCTCAAAAACAAAGCTAACGAAAAATTTTAGAGGGTGGTTCTAGCTGCTACGAAAACTTCATGATGTATTCAGCTGGAAAAATATCCACCTATGCATTATGCTGGGCACTTTTATTGTCTTCTGGATTATACTAACACGTGTACAATTTTTTGGTGTTAACACAAGATATAAGTTTTTGGTGACTCACTATTGATTATTAATTGGAAGATAAACCTCCTTTGGAATAATTCTTATACTCACCTCATTGGGAATCAATTACATGGACTAACTACCACCTTGGGAAGATGGGACTTATTTCCCACTCAAGGTAATGGTAAGGGTTTGGAAGTTTACTAATGCCTATGGTTTTTTGTGTAATAGAAAACCTCAAAATAGTATTATATCCTTGGCCCAGGTTCAATTCCCCAAGTTGGGTTTGAGGTGGGGTGTTGAATTAATTGTCAAGTTCCTTGATATGGAGTATTAAATTATGTTCAGTCACTCGTATTGCCAAGTTTTGGTCTTCTTGTGGGATTTCTACCATAAGCCTAGAATGTAGGTTGCAATGTGAATCAATCCTATACCACATTTAAGAAGGTTCAAGATCAAAATTCAATATTTAATGGAGTAATTCATATATAGTGGGAATAAAAACTCTAAGAAAAGGAGATTACCTTAATGCCAATCTAGAATAATCAATTTCCATGCTTTCAATAGTGTCTACTAGCTATCCAACACCATTTTCTACAATGACTAAATGCAAGCTTTCACTTGTCTTAGGAGCAATCAGGGTAGTTCCTCTCAAATACAATTGGTTTGTCCAAAGCTTAGATGACTTTAATGAATTGAATAACTACTTATGGAGGATATTTATAGATTATTTTTGGGGATATATTTCTTTTTGTATATCCTCTCACTTCCTTTGTCTATTGTCCCTTTCAATATTTTGAATGTCGACAGATGATTTGTGATATTTCACAATTATTGTAGCTCTTATAGTTGACTTATTTATTTCCTCTATCAGTCAATTTTCTCCTTGAATCATGCATGATATTCTTTACTTCAGTGGATTTAATATATTTGAATATGACATCTTCTGATCTAAAGAGCCCCACATTACTATCCCTGAGTTATTTGAAGTTAGTGATATGCATCATATTTGCAAAAGTCATTTGTTAAAAAATACTCCCATATTTGTATATTTTTATAGTTAGATTCAAAAAATATTTTTCAGTTTTTCCTTTTGCCCCCGTTAGTATTTCTAGGAGGATCGTGTAGTGGTGGTTGAAACTCAATGATATGACTAAGACCTTTTTCTAACAAAACTTTCACAAGATAGATGAAATGGTACAAAGAAAACCATCATGAAAATCATTGAAGACTTTTATTTTAATATGATTAACTAATATATTATCTTCTCGAGCTTGCTCCTTGAAATCATATTTGAAAATCCTTTTGAGCCACTAAGATATTTTTTTAATGTTGTTTATAATTTAACCACTAGCTTCTCACCATCGAGCAATTTATTCATTAGCAAATTGTGTTAATATACATAATGATTTATTTAGGTGTAACTCCTAAAAATATCTCATAAGTCCGTATGAAAATATGTGCCCGAGCTTCTAGTAATGTTATATTATTTATACTTACATAATTTTTCAAATAATTTTCGATCTTACACTCCAATTAGTTATGAATATCTTCCACTCATGACATCTATGTATGCATGCTTTTCTTTGCACTATGGTTTAGATACTACTAGAAATAGAACCATTGTTGTAATGTAGAGGATTGTACATAGTTACAATCAATGGACCATTCAAGTAGTAGATATACATTCATTGGCATACATATATAAACACATAGATGAGAGAAAGGAACAACTAAACAAGTAGCGGAATATCAAGCAATAAGCACTTATATTAATGCACCACAACTATCACAAAATGTTCTCTCTCTTTCGTGTTTCTCTGTATTAAGTCATGTCAATTTATACTTTATAATTTCAATTACCAAGTAGTTGTAACCATCTAACTACATAGGTTAATAGACCAAATTACATTTTGACTGGTTTATCAACTCAACTTGCAAGGTCAATTGACTTATTGTTCAACTAGAAAGTTGAAAAAAGTCTGATTATCAAGCATAGTCAAGTAAGTTGACTAGCCTCACCAACACTACTAAATATTAGTATATAAGGTATTCCAAGGTAGTGATATTCAAGAAACAAATGGCATTGGTTCAAGATTTGGAAAGTGAAAGCACCATTGGAGGAAAAATATTTCATGTGGTTATCCATGACTAATAAAGTGCTAACTTTACAAATGACTTAGCATATGGAAAATGAAATGTAGAAAATTTGTTTGTTTTGTAGATAGCGCACAAAGGGCACTTTACATGTTTTTTTATTGAATTTTCCCTTGCAAAGCAAGTATGAAGGGATGTGGGACATTGTCTAGTAATTCATAATATATGGACATAAGATTGCATTGAGGCATACTTGAAGGATTGGTTTTAGAGGAGGGACTATCATTCCTATTTATGTGTGAAATATGGATAAGACATAATATGGTGATATTTCAATATAAATTATGACCTACTTCCTAGAATACAACACATTTTTTTGCATTAATCCTATAATTAAAGAATGATACAATCTCCAAATGCATAAGGCATAGTCCATTTCTTAGGTGTACTTTGATTTTATTATTAAGGATGAAATTCAACCTTAATCTAGGGAAAGTACTTTATCTTTCTCATTTTCATTCCTTTAGATTCAAAGCTAGTTTTGGAAAAGGTACCAATAATTTGTGAGAATTTGTGTGTATAAGATATTTACTAAATTTGGAACTAGATAAGAGACAATACAAGCTATATGTTTTTTGTGGCTCACTATTGGTTAATATTTGCACAAGAAATATTTGTTAGAGTAATTGTCATTCTCACCTCATTGGCAATCAATAATTTTGACTAGTCGCCACCCTCGAAACATGGAAGTAACTCCCCACTCAAGGTAATGGTAAATGTTTGGAAGTTTATTAATGCATGTGGGTTTTGGTGTAGTGGAAAAAACCAATATGGTATGAGAGCCTTGGCCCAATTTATATTCCTAGAATTGTTTTTTAGGGTGGGGGGTTGTTGGATTAAAGTCACACTCACCTTATTGTGAATCACTTACATTGACTAAATTCCACCCTAGTAACATGGGACTAACCAACCACTCAACGTAATGGTAAAGGTTTGAAAGTTTCCTATTTCTTATAGGTTTTGGCATAATGGAAAACATAAATAACCTCCTCTAGTTCCAAAGAAATTTTTCATGGCTACTTGAAGAAAAACAATAGGAGATTTCAAGGTTATTTAATTGGATATCCTTTACTTAGGTCTACAAAGAATTAAACATGGTACTTGATACTTTATCAAAGGTAGGTTTACAATTGTTAGAGGGAAAAATAATTATTTAGGATGTGTTGAAAGGAATTGTTATTATAATAAATCATAGAAAATATGTAGTACTGACCTATATCACCATATATAATATATTTTGTTTTTGTTATAAGTTGCATTATGGAATTTGTATTTACTATTGAGGTGGTCAAGTGATCTAAGTGGATATCAGTGTCGACCTAAATATTCCTTCAACACAATGTTGGTGTTCAGATGTGAATCATATAATTCACCCAATTCCACATTAATTGTCAACTGGGTGCTTGACTAGTTATTTCAAGGCTATCAAGTAAGGTATATGCAGGCTACAAGTTTCCTACCCAGCATTGAACATTCAATCAAAACAATGTGTAATAGCAAGTTATAACTGTAACAATGATAAGAGTAACAACAAGTTAAAACTCACAAGAACACACTGAAATCATTACGTGGGAAAGAGATAACACAACATAAAATAAACCTACACACACATCTAATCCAACAATGCTTGCTAGGAGAGTGGGCCCAACTTGTTGATCAAGGCTGTGGTAAGATTAAGATCTATAAAATACTCAAATGATTGGTAATTATATTAATCAAAATATCATTACAGAGGTTTGTTGTTACAACTCAAAAATATCACATATCTCCTATCGATATATTTCCCAGCCTCGTAATCACTACTTATACATTTCATAAATCAACTGATAGTGCCTAAGATACAACAAAATTAAAATATAGCACTTGTGTTGGTTAAGAAGGTTGATCCACCATTGTAGCTGATATCCAAAGATAGCATTTCCATCTCAATAGTCATCATACACCGAGTCATGCCATTGATCATCATTCCTCCAAATCTACAGGAAAATCTATGTTAGCAAGTTGATTTAGGTAGTAAACCCCAGTGACTATGATTCAATGATTAATAATTCACAAATACATGAAAATAGGTGTACCTTCACTATTTAGAATGAAAATAGACCAACAAGGGCATGAAATGATTTCAGGAAAGGGATAAAATTATGAGTAAAAAATAAGCAAAAATATCAACCAACATCTCCCCGCAACTAGCATTTATGCATGTCCTCATGCAACGCATCTCCTGTGCAAATCTGTGTTAGATCCATTATGGTTATTATGGAGCTGCGCAAGGTCATACTTTGTAGCCATTTATGTTCCAGGAACCTTGTATCCATCTGTTTGAACGACTTCCTTCCGCCAATCCTTATGCACCATGTAAGTTGGTGTGTACTCTTCAGTTGGCAACTAAACAATGGGAAAATGAAATATTAGACACATCCATCGCTTCCCACAGGTCTGAGTGCATGCAATATATCATGGTACTCTGTCCAAAATGCAAGAAAAATCAACAGCCCCAAAAGGTTCACGTATCCTTACTACGGTTAAAGACAACACCCATCGTTTTTGACAACTGGCCTAGGCATCCTCCTGATAAGTAAAAATTTGCTTTGTACACATGTTAGCACACCACTTCTACATTTCCAGCATCTTACCCCTCCATCATTTATTCCAAATAAGGTATGATGTTTGTTAAAAATATTCACAATCTGACAATGCTCTTCCTAAACTACAAGTGGCATGTTCACTTGGTTCTCTTCGAACTTGTTGAAGGCTTTCTCCCACTTAACCTGGTTAATCTTGAAGGAGGTGAAGTCTCTCAAGTGAATATCCCCTGCATATGGCACTGGATTAAATTATTGATCAATCCCCAAAAAATAATCATGCATGTAGAGTTCACAGATGAAGTGTTGGTTCAAAATATTGTGTCCCCTTAAGATCCGTAGAAACTATATCGAATATTTGATTTCATGACTTATCTCCTTATGGATTCTCTCCAAATAGAAGAATAGGTACTATTCATGTAGGAACCAAGCATAACTATGAGCAGGAGTTCGAAACTCCATTACCTACTGCGCCAAAATGAACATTTCATCTTTAACAACCTTCAATAGTTGCACCTGTTCTTCTAGTTCCTCAATTATTTTCTTCTTCTTTTCTTGTTTCTTCTTGGCTTTATCAATTTGAGTCACGTAATCAGTCACTAGTCTCACAGTTTGTTCCTAAATCCCTCGCACTCCTTCCTGGTGGGCTTCGAAAGAGGTAGACCGTCGTTGAAGACGAGATGTAGTAGCCTTCCATTTATGGATTTCAGCAGTGAACAAGAATTCTCGCAACTCAAATAGATGTGAAAATGGTTTGGTTTGTACTGTTACTAAACTGGTTTTAGCTCTAGGGTTTGCAGCAACCCGACTGACATCCTTCTTGTGCTTCTTCAACTGTCTTCGTAAGCATAACACATGTTTCATTAAATTAATAATTTCCAATTTTAATTGCATATTTTCTTTGAATTGAAACTGATACCTTTCTTGGATAGGGGCCCTTGTTTTTATGCACCATTCAATAAATTCTTGCTTGAGAATGACCTCATCTACTGGTCTCACAGCCGGTGTTGAATTTGGTGGGTTGATGTTGGGAAACACGTCCATTGATTCCTGCTTCACCCTTATTTCCTCTCTCTCCTCCTCAACCTGTGGCGCAACCCCAACATTTTCCTACGCAGGTCTCGAAAACTCTACATTTCTCTAAGTGACTCTGAAGCCACTGCAAGCCCTTGTGGAGCAGCATTTTTGACACCTTTTTCTTGTTGTTTCTCTGGCTTCTTTGGTTGTTCTGTTGTCCAATTATTCTCCTTCATCTACCCAAAAATTGGTTCTGGCACTAGCAAGTCGATACTAACAACATCATTTTCCACCAACAACTATGTGTGAACAACACCAACCATAGTTTCTTCAATTATTTTCTCAAAAATTGGTTCTGACACTTGTGGGTCGATACCAACAACAACGTTTTCTTCTAACGGTTTTGTGCAAACAAAACTAGCCACATTTCTTCATCCTATCCTACAGTTGACATTGGTTCTTATGTAACAATGTCAACCACCAGTCCTTCAATTTGTCTAATTTGTCCACCAATCAACAGTAGTTCTTGTGTAACAATGTCGACAATGGTGCCTCTAGTTGTCCCTACAAATTTTAGTATTAGGGGAGAGATCGTTTCTTTCACTGAGTGTCTAGGGGTGTGAAATTTCCTTTCCCCTCTTAGCAGGGAGGAAGAAAGTGGAGAACGAGGGATACCCTCCTCAATTTTCATCCTTTCTGCACCTGGTACTTTAATTCCTTCTCCTTCCCTTGGCTTTTCTTCACTTTCCTTCTCCTTCTCATGTGCCATATTCTTTTCTATTTCGGTTGCTTTCTCGACAGTTGACGTTGGTTCTTGTGTAGTAGCATTGACCATGACTTCCACTTCTTCCATTGCTCCTGTCTCCAGGTCGCAGTCGACGTTGGTTCCTATGTAGTAGCATCATTTGCGCCCCCTTCTACCTAAATTTCTTCTTCCTCCAGGTTAGCAGTTGATGTTGATTCTTGTGTAACAACAATGTCTATGGCCCCTTTCTCAATTTTCCATTCTACTACAGCTTCCTCCATCTCCAATGCTTCCACTTGTTCAACACTTGACGCTCATTCTTGTGTAACAACGTCATCTGCTTCTTCTTCTGCCACTAATACCTCTTCCTCTCTTGTTGGCATCATGGCCGCAGGTTCTTCTTTTGCCAATTCAATGAATTTTCGCCAAGCCACAAAAGTTTGTGACAGGGCATGCACCACCACCAGCCTGACAAGCCTGTGGTTTGTTAAGACCGCCAACAACTGTTGTGACCAACAAGTAGACTGTGTGATTAATTGTTGATTATTCCATAAGAAATGTGGCATTTCCAAAGAATACACACGACGAAACTGAAGGCATGCAAGAAGTTTTAAATGGTATTTGAATAGGGTAGAAAGACGCTCTTCAAAATTGATGTATCACACCATGAAATACGTGACCTCTACCCATGGATGTGGTAAGGAATTCTGATCATATCCCCTTATCTTTTAAACCATGGTCTCCCCTACCTGCAAGAATAATTCCAAAAATTCTAGTAGAGGTGATTTTTGGGTGAACAACTTATGCCACTTTGCAATAGTCTTCTAACAATCGAAATAACTTCCTCTGTGACAAAAAGGTCTAGCCCACAAACTCTAGAATAATTTCGGTCCAAGTTTCATGCAAATTTGACTATAACAACTTCATTGAATCCCTGACCTCTCAAAATACGAATTCCATACTGCATTCTCAAAAACCTGTCATACATCTAGATGGCGTTGGACCTGTGTTATGTCTTCAGGTTCATGCCTAAAAGATTTTCCACCCATTCTACAAATTTCTATGTACCAGCACTCGAAGCACCAACACTCAAAGTAGTAACAAAACCGTTGAGGAGAGCGTTAGCTGGTAAAGTTTCGATGATAGGGATTGCGGTAATAAGGGATGCAGTGAAAGGGAAATTCGGGAGAATATTATGGAAAAATCCATGGTGGATTATGGTAAATAATGGTAATTATTACATTGCATTGGAAAGGACCATAATTCAATTCAATCATACATAGTTCAAGTTCCAATGCACATAGTTGATTGCACAAGGTATGGTGAAGATTGAAATGTTCATGTGGAGTGTACAAGTTGGCACGAGGTTCAATAGCAATGATAATGAATCGTTGTTGTTGTTAAATACAAAACGTTTAACATCAATATAGTACCTCCCCCCAACTAAGGGATGACCATCCATGGTCATGTTTAGTCATGTCATAGGTAAGTTTAGTTTCAGATGGATGGGCGTAGTTCAGATGGATGGGAGTAGTTCAAATCACATATGATAGGAGGACTTATGAAGAAGTATGAAATAAAGAACATGGTGGCATCTTCATACCATCCTTAGGTGAATGGTCAAGTCGAGAGTAACCCTTCGCTACTCTCTGTAAGGTAAGTGTTAAGGTAATTTTCCTATAGCAAGATAGTTAGCAATATCTTCATACCATGAAGTGTGATTAGAAATTGCAAAAATATGTTCATTGGGAAAACTATCTTCTATAGGTGCACCTTCATCACTAGTATCCAACCTATACAAGAAATTTGCAACTACATTATCTTTCCCTAGCTCGTCTACAATGGTAATATCAAACTCTTGAATTAATAATAACCATCTCTTAATATGACCAAGAGTTATCAGTTTATTGATCAGATACCTGATAGTTGTATGATCAGTGTGCACGAAAGTAGGATACCTTGTAATGTAATGTCAAAACTTATTAATATCATAAATAACAGCCAAAAACTCTTTTTCAGTTACCATATAGTTCAGTTCAACAGGAGTCAAATTCTTGTTGACATAATAAATCATATACGGTTTCTTGTCCTCCTGTTGTCCCAAGACATCCCCTACTGATATGTGAGAAGCATCTATAGACAAATGGGAGATTCCATTGAAGACCACGTAATATTGGAGCTTTGCAACCTAGTCCTTTGGTCTTCACAAAGGTTGTTTCACATTTATCTATCCACACAAATTCTACATCCTTAGGTAACAATTGAAAAAGTGGAAATTCTACCTTAGAATTTTTTTCTATAAAATTTCTATAATAGTCAACATAACTGATGAAACTACATAGTTGTGTCAATGTATTAGGTGTAGGAAAATTTAATATTACCTCTACCTTGGCAGGATCAACATGAATTTCTGCAACTGCAACCAGATGCCCCAACACTATTCCTTCCCTCATCGTCATATGGAATTTTATTGTGCTAAGAGAAACATGTTTTTTCTTACATATTTTAAGTACTTTCTCTATGTTTTATAGACCTTCTTCAAATGAATCCCCATATGGGGTGAATTCATCCATGTAGATCTTAACACTACCATTGACTAGATCAGAAAAAATCCTCAACATTTCTGGTTGGAAGGTAGCAGGCACATTACAGAGACCAAATGGGAGGAATTGGTATGTGAAGGTTCCCCAAGGGCATGTGAAGGTAGTTTTTATATCGATCATCAGGGGCTATTTGGATCTGGTTGTACCCACTAAATCCATCCATAAAGGAGAAGAACTTTTTCCTGACTAATGTATCAAGGACCTAGTTAATAAAAGTTAAGGGAAAATGATCCTTCTGAGTTTATTTATTTAATTCCCTGTAATCAACACAAATTTGCTAGTTGCCATTCTTTTTCGAAACATTGACTAGTGGGGATACCCATTGAGTGTCCAAGATTGGGTAAATAAATCCCACATCCAATAGTTTATGTAATTCATCTTTGACAATGTTCTTTAAAGCAGGATTCATTCTTCTTTGTGGTTTCCTAACAAGTGGACATTATTCTTTAATGTATATTTGATAAGTACATAAATCAACAGGGATCCCTTTCATGTCTGTGTATTCCCAAGTGAAGGATTCTTTCTATTCCTCAAGGACTTTTAGTAACCATTTAGATAGGGAAGGTGAAAGGTCAGAATTAGTGTTTAATGTCTTTCTTGGTTAAATTTCTACAAGAATATTGTTATGGGGTACAATTATAGGAACGTTTTCAACTTCATTCTCTAGTTCAATAGCTTCCTGAACATTGCAACTCATAACATATTCTAATAGCTAGTCGATTGAATCAAAAACAGAATTGGAACTATTGATAAAGCACTAATGAAATCATCTTTTGTTTCATCCTTAAAATAGAGGGCTTCACCAATTTTAAGAATTGGTCTAATTTCTTTGTTTTGAGGTTCAAGCCCTTTTGCAGGTAGAAGTTTTTGTGTTAAGGTAAATCTTGGTTTATCTGATGAACTTGGTTCTATAGGGGGGTAAAACATAAGATTCTTTGTAACTTCCCCATTGGATATTACCATATTTCTTGACCGACACCCAATGTAAGCATCTGCGATCACAAGCCAAGGTCTTCCTCAAATCAGAGGATGCCCACCAACTGGGGATTGGGTATGTAACACTAAAATATCAACAGGGTACTCCCATGAGTCTACTAAAATAGTTATAACTTCCAACTTCCCTATCGATCTTATAGTAGATGGATCTGCCAATTTTAGGATGGTGGGAGTTGTTTAAGGTTTTGCAGGCCCAAGGTAATCATAGTTGCAGAAGTTATAACATTAATTGCTTCCACCAAGTCTACCAGCACATTTGGGATATCAACCCCATTAATTTGTACTGTAAGGATTGGGCTCCCTAGATCTCTGTACTTAATAGGTATAGACTTACCCGACATTATATCTGATAATTTTCCCATAACATGAATAGTGAGTGGCTCCTTTGGTTTTCTCCCAGGTTTCTTAAAGCAGTATTCTTTGATTGTTTTGGCATAAATCAATACGTCCTTTATAGCCTGAAGTAAGGGGATTTTGACAAACAAAGTTTTCAATTCCCTTAAAAAGTCAAATTCAAGATGAGGACTATGTTTTCTCAAGGATAGTTTCTCAAGATAAGGTGGACTAGTCTAACATCCTTTAGTAACAATAGTTTGAGAAGGGTTTTTTTTTTCCATAGGAATTTATGTTGACTCATCCCTAGTTGTTCCAACAAAGTTCCTAGGTTCTAGTTCTAAGACTTCATTGTCAGTATCTTCAACAACTATTGGGAAAGTATGAGTATTTACCATCGGACCAGACTAAAGATTTAATTCATTATACTCCATGGAGGCAATACTGCATGTAAGAAGGTTGAGTGTCTCAACCTATTGAGCCCCCCTATTGTTTGGATTTGGTTTGGATTGAATAGACAATTATGGATGAACAGGAGGATTACTGGTGGAGGCATTAGATGGTAGTTGTAACTACTATTGTGGCATATGTTGGGAGACTTGTCTTGAAGGAGGAGGAGGTCCATGGAAATTCTGGGACCATGAAGGAGTTAGACCAGACCAAGGGAACCATGGCTGCGAAGGCATTGGATATTGACAAGATCGTGGCCATGAAGGTGAAAAAGGTATAGAATAAGGCGCCAAATTTAAATTATTAAAATACTGAGAAGGGTCTTGAGGCATACCTTTATTCCTATTCCATGGTCGTGGTTTCCATGGTTTCCTTAATCCCATAAAGTATTGTTGATCTACTTCTTCATTTTCTCACTGAAAAACTACCTTCAACCCAAAAAGAGATGGATAGGTGTTAGTGGAATGGCTCTACTAACATATTACATAGGTCTCGATGGTATTCAGTGGGAATTCCTTCAAAGGGTGATTCTTTCTCCATTGAGGGAAAAAAATAGACATAGCCTTCTCTAGTTCCATCTTCTTTTGTTTTGCTTGTAAAATGTCCAATTGTGAGGATAGTGTGCTTAAGATATTAGTCCTCAAATTGTCCAGCAAGTTTCCAATTTCTTATTGCATAACTCCACCTTTGGATGTGTTATGAAACCAGCTCAAGAAGAGATAGATCAACGCCTTAGAATTCAGCCTCTTCGAGGGGGCAACCTCCTTTACATTACATAAATGAACAAT